>CM038214.1:151631952-151922642 GCA_021442155.1 Cymbidium sinense
CAAACTCTACCAAAGTGGATCGATGTGTATGGTCCAATCGGGGGAAGTTGGCTTTGATCTAAAGTCAGATCCATACCGTGGGGGGAAGGTGAAGACAAACTTCTGAGAATTGGCCATTTCAACAACTGTAATAAACAAACCGAATCAATCATTCCATCAGAAATATCTGCAATGAGAAATAAAGTTGTATCAGATTTCTGTCTCAATAGATTTTTGAATTTGAATTTGAAAATTTGAACCCACATCCAACAACTTGGAAGTGTTAAGTTGTGTTCAAATGGATTTGAGGAGATTGATTGAAAGAGGAATTTGAATATGAATCCAACTTCAACAAATTTAGGTATGTTGAAATATGGATTAAAATTTTTTGATAAGGATGCTTCCATAGATTCATGGTTTGTTTGAATTTTGAATTTTGATTTGAGGACCTCACCTTTAACAAATTTATGTTAAAGTAAGGGTCAAATGATTTTGTTTTGTTTGATTGTTTGGAATTTCACTTACTTAAGAAATTTAGGTATGCTAAGTAAAGTGTTTGAGAAAGTGATTTTTTTTGTGAATTTTGTTTTGATTTTGAAAATTTTTGAATTCTTAGCAAATTTTGGTATGCTAAGTGAAGAATCCAAGTGTTTTATTTGATTTTTTGAAAATAGGATTCTTAGCAAATTTAGGTATGCTAAGAAAATTAAGTGTTTCATTTTTTGTTTTATTGTTTTGATTTTGAAAAGGTAGGATCCTTAAAAAAATTTGGTATGCTAAGGATGAATTTCCAAAGGTGTTTGAGGATTTTTTTATTTTTTTTTTTTTTGGAGACTTCACTAGCAAATTTTGAGTATGCTAGTGAGGTTCCAAATGGTTTTGAAAAAATTTAGATTTTGATTTGAGACTTCTTAACAAATTTGGTATGTTAAATGAAGTTCCAAATGTGTTTGAAAATTTTAAATATGATTATTGATTTTGATTTTGATTTGGAAACTTCACTTAGAAAATTTGAGTATGCTAAATGAAGTCCCAAAAATGTGTTTTAAATTTTTTTGAAATATGATTGTTGATTTTGATTTTGGATTTGGAAACTTCACTTAACAAATTTGGGTATATAAATGAAGTTTCAAATGTGTTTGAAAATTTTGAAATATGATTGTTGATTTTGATTTGATTTGGAAACTTTTTATGATTATGATAAATGAAGTTCCAAATATATGTTTGAAAAATTTTGAATTTTGGATTTGAGACTTCACTTTACAATTTTGGGTATGTTAAATGAAGTTCTAAATGTGTTTTGAATTTTTTTTTTTGAAATATGATTGTTGATTTTGATTTTGGATTTGGAAACTTCATTTAACAAATTTGAATGTGCTAAATGATGTTCCATAAATGAGTTTTGAAAATTTTGTAAAAATATGATTGTTTGAAGTTTTAATTTTTGAAAAGAGGACTTCCATCCAAAAAATTTAAGTATGTAGAATGGGGATCAATCTTATTTTGAAATGTAAATTTTTTTTGTGTGATTGTTGCTTTTGAAAGAGAGGAACTCCAACTTAAAACATATGTGAGATATGTTCAAGTGGATTTTAAATGATATTTATTTTAGTTGAATGAAATCTTCATTTAATAAATTTGAGTATATTAAATGAAGGTGTTCATGTGTGCTTTTGAAATTTAATTTTTTTAAAAATGAACTTTCCATTCAATAAGTGTGAGTGTATTGAATAGAAAGATTCAAGTGTGCTGAAAACTTTATGATTTTGATTTTGATTTTAAAAGATGGTTGTTCATTTTATTTTAAAAATGAAATCTCATCAAAGTGAATTGAAAGAAGATGTTCATTTGTGCTTTTGAAAATATTTTGTTAGTTTTATTTTTAAAATCAAATGTAATAATTATGAATTGTTAAAAGGTGGAAAATATTTTATTAAGTGCATTCTTGAAAGGTGCTTTTGAAAAGCAAAGTTCTTATGGAAGATTTATTTCATTTTTTTAGAATGAACCTTTCCTTATCATGAAAATGATAAGGAAGTCTTTAATATGTTTCTTTTATTTAGATCTTTTCATTTTTACCCATTGGAGAATCAATGGGGTTTTAAGACCAACAAGGAATGGAAGAGCTACCATGTTGGCTAACTCAACTAAGGATGAAATAAGCTTGCCAATGAAAGATAGTATTGATTCATACCAAAGTACAAATCCACTATCGACATTCAAAGAAAATGATCATTTACAAAGATGGAGAGAGAAACCATCCCCTAGTCGCCAAAAAAAATTGGAGAAAAATTAGGATTATTTCAAATCAAGGAGATGAAAGATAACACTATAGAAATTCATCTTTTAAGATGCCACATCCATAGAGCTTATTCAGTGATTGAGCGCCATCAAGGGAATATTGTACTATCTTGAAAGAAGAAGTCACTACCCTTTAATGTACCCAATCACCAATAATGACTCTAAGATGATGGGTCTGATATATACAGAGATTCTTCCCCACTTTACATGGAAAAGTAAAGCAGGTTTATTTTAAATCTTGTTACAGCAAGTCAGAGTTAATTGCATCCCAAGAATGGAGATAAGAAAACTCGATTAAGGTAAATGATCATTGTCTTTGAAGATTTCAATGAAGGACTATCAATCATGGTTTATTTTTTGAAAGATCAAATGGGATTGATCAAAAGGGGAGTTATTATCTCCAAAATAAGATATAAGTAGAGATGCCCATAATGCTAGAAATTAGCATCTCAAACTATCCAATAGCTTTACATTTTTGAAATTGATTTAGTTTGTTTGAGTATTTTATTAGAAATTTAGACTTAAATTCCTTAACACAATATTAAAGAAAATGCCTAATGCCTAGGGTGAGGTGCTTATAGACCATAAAGGAGAAAAGCAACCTCAGAACCAAAATCTAGGGAGCTTTGGCGAGGGCCGAAAGCACAACTTAAATCTAAGGCTAAAATGGGTAATTGGTTTGCCTCCATAAGAGAGGACAAACCACCCGATAGCTTGGACTTACAACCACCTAGGGGTGGCCACAAACTAACTCCTCCTATGATTTTAAATACATGTAGGCAAGGCTTTATCTTTATGAAAGATAGCTATGCTGTTATTTATTTAGAAAGAGACTAAGTCCTTAAACTCACACCCTAAAGAGACTAGATCATATAGAGGGACATGCTTCAAATGACCTAAATCTAATGCAATTCTAATTTCATTTTATTTTTATTTTTGGATAAATTATTTTAACTTCGGGATAATAGGATTCATATGACTAATGCATGAGAAATAAGGTTCTTGGCCAAAATCAATGAGAAGGGAGGAGGTGAGTTTCCACCATGGCTCTCAAAGGTCAAGCAAAGTTTTTCTGGAAAAGGTGAAAGCCCTCCAATCAAGAGTGAAATAAGATGCTTTTTGTATGATATTATAAAAGAAATTCTCATCTAGCTAAATGGTTGCTAATTCTTTTATCTCAATTTTAAACCTAAGCTTTGGGTGAGGTTATGAGTAATTTAATTTTATTTTGAGCTGTTAATTGGGTAAAAGATTTATTTTTCTCTAAAGAGCCTAATCCATCCAAGCCATACATAAAGCAAGGAAGAAGCTAGGAAAAGTATGCCACTTAATACAAAAACTAAACAAATCATCAATCAATTTATAAAGCTATAAAAGATTAAAGGCCATTGTGGTGGGTGCCACCAAAACGAAAATATCAAATGTGGGTAGAGCTCTACCTTATACAACCCATTATAAATGAATTAAATTACAATTAAGCAAGAATTCATTGTTATGGGGTCTTCAAGCTTTATTTCTTTTTCTTTTTTCTTTCTTTCTTCTTCTTTCTTCTTCTTTTCTTCTTTTCTTCTTTGGTTCCTTCTTTGGATGGTTGGAAGGTAGATGCTCCAAGGCCTCACATGGTGCATAAGATAGGATCTTATGACCAATGCTCATCCTAATCCCCATAACAATCATTCCAAAATCTAATTGCACAAATTTACATGAAAAGGAAAAGTGGAAATCTAACTAACACCACAAAATAAAGGTTAGTTAAAACACACCACACAAATCCCAAGCATGTATATTGGACTTATCACCCCACATGGGTGACTAAGTCCACAGCCAATTGGATTATGCTTAGGGTAAAATCACGCAAGCAAAAGATTTATATTTTTATTTATGATACTTAAGCAATCTCCCTGAGAAAAAGAATAGTTAGACTATGAATGTCCTACCATTCATTCTATGAGCATACATCCTAACATCCAGTCTAAAACATATATCATAAAACAAAACAAGCATCAAACCATGCACCGACCTAACCTAAAGCTAGAAGTGGTGACTTAGGCTAATGTGTGTGCTTTGAAGGCTTGTGTGGTATGCTTAGCTATGGCTTTAGGTTCAAATTTTATAAGTGTGAAGAACATGTTCAACTTAGAGGAGGGTTTCATTTAAGTTGTTTAATTATTTTGGGTTGATTTTATTTCATGTTTTGATTTGGTTTAAGTGGAACATACAATTAATTACTAAGTTATGAAGAGAGGGAAGAGAGAGAACTTCTCCCTAACCTAAGTAATTTCTAAAATAGGTTCACATTTTATTTTGTTTAGGTGAATGTTTTTGTTTTAATTAATCTAGATTATATAAACTCTAAACAAATCTATTCAAAAAGAAATGCATTTTAAAATTAGATAAAATGAATTAAAATTCACATAACACACATTACTTCCTTTCTTTCCCAACATATATAACATGCATATGGATGGACCCTAAGCATATATACATACAAATGAGGAGCATTTAACACACTTTATGATGCATGCTAAGTAATCCATTTAAGGAAATGTAGAAGTTGAATATGCATGATTTTTTCTTAAGTATCAGGGGTTTCCTTATCCAAATTTTCACATACACACATGAAAGTAAGAAAGGCATAAGTGAGTACAGCTATTGTTAACCAGGAGGTGTAAGACCTACTTAGGGCTACTTAAACCTCACAACCTTGGGGTTGTCAGACTAATATACCACTTTCCTTAATTACAAACATATGTATAAAAGAAATGAAATAGAAAAGGAGAATGCAAAAGTTGTATTAATGGATTCATTTTATTTATGCAATTTATGTATGCTATAGGTAACCCTTCTTAAGTGGTAGCATAGAGATGAATATGATATGGAATTAGCTGAGTGTTAGGTTCTTTTCAAATGATCCATACACCTCACCAAATTCTTATTCAAAACTATACAAACATAAGAAAGAAAGGGAACCTATGCTAAGCATACCTTTATTTTCATTCACATGCAAGCTTATAATTAAAGTATAAGTAGAACACTTTTAGATTTGGTATTTGATTTATATGTTTTGAAAATAATTTGGATTTAGTAGTGATAATAGCCATTCATATTTCTACTTTAGCCAACACATGCAAATTTGACATAAAGTAAACAATTTCATTTTAAATTTTGAATTTGAAAAATATGAATGCATGAAATCACATGACATACAAATTTAACATGTTGGGGAAAGATTCAAGCAATGAAAGCATGTAAACAAACTCACTTCACTTAAATCCTAAAGACATTCTTATAGAATAAGAAAGTTTAAAATAAATCAAAGTGAATTCAAAGTGATTTGTGTTTAGTTTGGAGTTTGATTTAATTTTGAAAAGGTGAGATGAGTTTACTATTTCTAACCCATTCCCACATGTGTTTGATATTTTTGTTCAATTTTTAGATAATTAGATCCATTTTTATACATTAATTAGGTTAAGGTATGAATTAAGTAACTTGATTAACCCTTACCTACACCACCTTTGTAGAATTAACCAAATAATTATGAGTCAATGAGATGACATAAAAACTCATATGGAATTTAAATTTTTAATGCACCTAATAAGAAAAAGGCCTAATGCAATTTGGCTCACAATTAATAGTTAATTAAGCTAAGGAGCTTAAGTAATTTCATAACACCCTTTCATACTTATGAATTGGGTTTTGATTTCCTTAATTTAACTTAGGCTATTAAACACCGAAGCATCTACCCAAAGTAGATTAATTAAGTTTTGGAACTTTTTAGAATTTTTAGAAATTAATTAAGGGGATAATTAATGAATTAAAACTTAATTAAGAGGAGATTAAGGAGAGAAAAAGGGGTTTAGGGAATAGCTTAGGGGAAATGCCCCAAAAATATTCCATAAACCTCTTACTTATTGGATCTGACCTTAATCAACCCTAATCATGGATTAAAATCACTAATTACACCTTAATTATCCTTAATTATATAAGGAGGGTAATTAAGAAATCCATATAAAATTCTTCTAATCAAACCTTCAATAAATCCCAAGCAAATTAGGGGAGACAGAAGTCATCCCCTAAAATATACCCAAGAAGTTTGGGATAAATGAGAGGCTTAATTAAAACATAATTAGCAAAATGAAGTTTCTAATAAAACCCAAATTTAAAGAAAATCATAATCCAAAACCCATTGAAATTAATTTTAAAATATTCTAGGTTGAATTATCTTTCCATAGGATTTTATTTCATAATTTTTAAATTTTTTATAGGGCATTATGAATTTTAGAAGATCCCTAGATTAATTAGAAATAATTAAAACAACCTAACTAATCCTCCGGCTCACGGTGCGACGTGTGGCGCGATGCGCTTTACATGTCATGAGGGGCTTACTTAAGTTATCAAATCCCAAACGGTGGCTAGTAGTGCATGCGGTTTGATCTCTGCCGTCCGATCAAAGATTGGACAGCCAGAGATCTCCCCACGATTTTAAAATGGATAAGGAATTTCTAAACGTGGGGAATTATCTCAGTTGTCCATCCAAAATGCATGGATGGATGGTTGAGATCTCTCAAGTTCTTCCCTTTGATCAATAGAGACCATCCATGATCAAGGGGAAGATTTGAGCTTGATTGAGCTTGGATTCAAACCAAACTCAACCCACACCATCTAATGCTAAAGAGCGGCACATCCAATAGTAAAAAATCCATGGGATTAAAATTTCTTTCACAAAGCTCCACACCACAATGAGTTTAATGGTAACAAAATCCCATACCTCATGAGGTGATCACCGGTGCTCGATTCCCTTGGAGAAGCTTCGTCTGGTTGAGACAAAGCTGTGTTGAAGTTTTGAGCACTTGAGGTTGAGTGGATTAGTATATGGACCACCTCCTCCTTTGCTAGATTGCGGCTTTGATCGAGCTAGGTCCCCACATGCCTTTGGAATTTCTTCAAAGACAATGATCATTTACCTTAATAGAGAGCTTGGGTGCACTCGACTTGCCTCTTTGATGAAGTGTGCAAAAGCAATTGGAGTGAAATTGAGTGAAGAGGAAATTCAAGAATGGATTGAGCTCCCCTATTTTCACACTATGCAAAATCAAGAATATGAGATTTGATTTCACTCTAGGAAGCTTGAAGAGGTTAAAGAATGGCTTCTCTTGCTTCCCTAGGTTCAATCAAATTGAGGACTAATGGATTTGAGTTTGTTTAGGGGGGGTATATCTCCCCCTTGAAGGATCGGATGATTGCAAGCTATTGTGCCATTTTGATCTAATTAATCATATTGTGGAGTTTATTTTGGCTGTTTTGAGTGTGCACATGGTTGGTTTGAGCCAAGGAGTGGATTGACAACCTCCTATGTGCTTGAACTTGAGTGGGAGAGGGAGTTTGAATTTGGCATTTTGACCCATGGGGTCAGGTTTGGTCTAGGGACCAATTAAAATGATCCAAACACATTGGGTTGGGTGCACCACTCTTCACTAGGTCCCCTTGAGCTTTTAGAAAATCCTCAAGTGAATGTGAAGAGGTTATGACCAAATTACCCATGGATTAGGCCAATATTTGTTCTATGGCCTAGAGGTAGAATGGTCATTTTGCTTATTTTTTACTTTGGGTATGTTGGGTATATGGAGAAACTAGGTTTGGCTAAGTTTCATGAGATTTAGAATTCATTTGATAGGGTTTGGCTCATGTTGACCCATTTAGGTCAAAATGGGTCAACTTGGGTCAAGTTGACCAATTAGTCAAATTGGGTCAAACTAAGGGTTGGGTCAAGTTCAAATGACCATTTGAAATATTTTTGTTTCTTTGGTTTTATTCAATTTGGTATAGTTTTGAATTTGGCTCATATGACTTCATTTAGGTCAAATGGGTCAAGTTGACCTATTTGACCCATTTAACCTATTTGGGGTAGGTCAAGGGTAGGTTTATGTTAGGCTAGTCATATGGAGTGGATTGGTATCTTTTTCAATTTTGGTCATGTTCAAATTTGGCTCAACATGACCCATTTAGGTCATGTCGTCTAAGGTCAATTTAGGTCTAGTTGGTTACTTGAGGCTTTGGTCAAGTTCCACAAGTGATTTGGAATGTACTTGACCCATTGGTTTCAATCAATTTATTAGATCTAGTTTGACACATTTTGACCCTTTAGGTCAAAATGGGTCAACTTGGGTCAAGTGGCCAAGTTAGCTCAAATGTTGGTTTGGTGAAGTTTAAACATAAGTCATGAGTGAACTTAGATCAATGGTTTCAATCAATTTGGCCTATGGTGGAATTTGGCTATGTTAGGTTTCATTTTGGGCTAAGTGTTCACTTAGTCAACCCTTGGGTTTGACTTGGTTTGACCCAATTAGATTGATTGATCATCCCATGATGATTGTTGATCTTGATGAGAGGAAAATATGAGTTTGGTTCAATCCAATTTGGTTTGGATTAGAATTTGGCTCATAGGGGTCAAGTGAGCCTAAGTGGGTCAAATGGCTTGGTCAAATCTTGATTTGAGCTTGATTGATCTTGTATATGGACTTATGATTGAAATATAAATCCATTTATAAGTGGTTTGAAGTCAAATGAGGTTTGATCCATTTAACAATTTCATATTCGAAGGAAGAATATGATAAGATTTTGGCTTTGATTTTTGGCTTGGGTTTTGATTGAGTGATTGAAGTTTGGATTTATATATGGGCTCATGATTGTAGGGTTGATTGAATCATGAGAGAAAATCTAGAGTTTGGCTTGATTTGAAGTTGATTTGGCTAAGTTCAAGATTTTGACTTGAAAGGCTTAGATTGGATTTTGAGTTGATTTGAGTTTGATTTTTGGAATTAGTTTTGATTGTTTGAATTTATATTTCATTTATATATGTGAATATAAATGAGAATATAAATTGATCATGAGAAAATTTCAAGGATTTGAAGTGCTTTAATATGATTTGGGCTAAGTCTATTAAGAATGATTTAAGTAGTAATCATCATCATCGACTGGCCCCACTGTACCGAATCCTAGTCTTAGTATTGATTGAGAGCTTTTGAATTTATTCTTCCACATTCTTTCAAAGTAGTCTAACCTGCACTTTGACCAAGTATGTGGGATTAACCCTTTATTTGCTGAATTATGAACAAAAGGCAAGTACCAATCAAAAGGTAATTCTATTAAATCTTTATATAAATCATCCATAAGTTCTACATCAACTTCTTGACTTGAGGATGGTGCTCCCAGAAAGAATCTCGAGACTTCACACTGTGGATAACTTAGGGGCTTCCTTAACTACTAAACCCTCAGCTTTTTGAGAGGAAAGTGGGGTTAGAGCAAAGGTTCCCAACTGATGCCTAATTGTTTAACATATAGACTTAGATACACTTATGCTTTGCTTTAGAGCCCAATCTTCATTGCAATCTGGCTCAAGTGTCACCTCCAAAGGAATCTACTATTGAGTAGAGTTGGCTAGTGTACTAATCATATAAGACTCATCCTATGAACTAAATTTTAAGTCTATATGAATAGCAGGTGTACTCCTGGTAATTGGGATTTATCTTCTATTAGGTGAACAATAAATGGGTTTTCCAGCCCTGAGATGACCTCTAAACTGGGCTCTTCTTCTATCTGGTTGAGGTTAGGTCATCTTACCCATATGTTTGAAAGGAGTAACGAACTGTGGGTGGAATCTAATGTCAGGCTCCATTTCCTCATCCAAGTTTATTTCGTTCCTTTTATTGCTTTTCATTTTCTCTTTTCTTTTCTTTTTCTTTTTCTCTTTCCTTTTCTTTTTATTTTTCTTTTTCTTTTTTTCTTAACTTTGGCCAAGTTCATGAGAATAGACTTATTGATTTTGAGGGAGGTAGTAAGACGCATCCTCATATATGTCAACTTCGTGAACTGTAAATGGCTTGAGATCTCCTTTGACACAGTAGATGATCCCACCTCTCACAACTTCATACATTGATGTAGAGAGGATGGAACTATGTTGTTCTCATGTATCCATGGTCTCCCAAGAAAATTGTTGAAAGATGTATCCGAGTTTGTAATGCAAAACACGGCTTCGATCTTCCAATCATCTATCTCCAAGGGCAACACTATGGGGCCTAAGTCCTGTTTACCTCACTTTTGGATTGCGTATTAAATCTTCCCATCTTAGACTTAGGAGTCTTCTAGAGACTAAGACTTCCCTAGTCATAAGACACTTCTAATAATTATGTAAACACTTAACCTAAGCCTAACTTAAAGTGTTAACCATAGGAATAGGTTATGCCTTAGGGATTAGGATAATCCACCTACCCTACAACCCAAATTCAATCCATGTTCACCTTCTCAAACCAAACCTCAAGTTCAATTTAAACATCTAATTCAAATTCAAATTCAAATCCAAATACAAACCTAAATTCCAAAACTAAATGATTGAAGCCCATGATCAAATCCAAACTTGAAACCCTTCCTAAGCCATATGACCTATCCCATGGACTTAGCCAAATCATAATCCAAATCAATCCAAAATCAAATGATTTTATCATAATCAATTTATATCTTTAATCTTCTTTCTAAATATAAATCAAATCTACATTCAAACGATCAAAATTAAATCAAACTAAATCAAATTAAATCAAAACCCTTCCAAAGCCATATGACCTATCCCATGGACTTAGTCAAATCTTAATCCAAATTAAGTCAAACTCAATTGATTTTCTCACAAATCAATCATATTTTTGATCACCTTCACAAATTTAAATGAAATATACATTTAAATTATCAAAACTAAATCAAACCAAATAAAAATCCAAACCTAAGCCACATGACCCAACTCCATGGACTTAGCCAAATTCCTTCATTACAAAACTCAAATTCAATTAATTTTCTCATGAATCAATCATACTTTCAATCATATTCATAAATATAAATGAAATATGCAATCATCAAGCCAAACCAAAATCAACCCAAGTCAAACCCAACTTAACTTTTGACTTGAATGTGCAATTGAACCAAAACCCATTTGAACACAAGTTAATTGTAAGAATTTATATATCAATCCAAAATCCATATATAAACTCAACTAAATCAAACTCAACCCAAAATCAAGTCAACTAAACCAATTTGGTCCACTTGACCCAAAGTGGCCAATTTGACCTATTTGAGCCAAGTTCTAATCCTACCCAATTTGGATTGAACCAAGCTCATCAAAACCTGGCATCATGATTGTTGATCAACCTAAGTTGATCAATTATCACAAATTGGGCCAAACCAAGTCAACTTATTCATTTGACCAAGTCAACCCATTAATCCATATGAACCCAAACTAGCCAAATTACAACCTAAGAAAAATCCCTTGAAGCCAATGATTCATACCAAATCGAAATCAATATTTGAATATAACTTGAACTTCAATTGAGTCAAACCAAACCCAATTGGATCTCTTGACCTAAATTGACCAAATTGAATCAATTCAAACTATAAACCAAATTCCAATGGCTCAAGTTCATTCCAAATTGATTGAACTTGACCAAATTCACCCAATTCAAATTGAAATTGACCAAAATTAAACCAAATTAATTAAAACCAAAGCCTACAATCATCTTCAATTGGTCAACTAAACCCAAATCAACACCCAATTAATTAATTTTGGTCAACATTTGAATTAAATGAATTCAAATGAGCCAAAATCAAAATCAAACACTGAACCCCAAATGATCATTTGACTAAATTAGTTGAGCCAATTGGTCAACTTGACCCAACCAACCTTTCTAATTGAGTCAAATTGAGCCAAACCTAACCAAATCAACTCCAATAGACTTGAAATTTGGGTTAACCCACTTTTGGCTCATTTCCAATCTGCCCAAATAGAATCAAATGCTAAATGATCATTCTACCCTTAGGTCAAGGGCATCACATGAGAGAAATCACCTATGTAAGTGATGATATCCATTCCTTAGCCACTTAGTACTCTCCCAATGGTCCAAGGACATTACCCAACCTCAAGTGGTTGGTCTCCATGACCCATGGGAGGTGAAATCACCTACCTTCCCCATTGGAGTATTTGAAACCCATACACCCATGATTCCTCCTTAGCAGCCACCTCCACACCTTCAACCAACCAAGCTCACCTCCTACCACTCCATCGCTGAGATTGGATGACCACTAGAAGCTAAACATGATCCCACCATTCGATCAAGATGGTATACACCCCTGTTTCCACTCAAACACACACAAAATCATTTCTCGATCCCTAGCAAGAAGAGTTTAGCCATTCCCTATGCTCCCAAGCTCATTCCTCGATCAAAATGCCCATGCATCCCAAATAGACACTCCCATTTTGACCTAACTTCCCCATTTCTCCATTAAACTCAAATGAACTTCCACGCACCTTCCTAGGCCTCAGGCAAGATGAATCATCTCCCAAGCTTCCAGCACGGAGGTGGGACTCGAAATCGTGCTAAATCATGTCATGGCCTTCCGAGTGAACATTGAGGAATTTATCCAATTGTTGCTCAACAGGGCTTTGTCTCCACTAGATGAAACTTGCTCAATCATTTGAGCCGCCGATCTTAAGCTCCAACGAGGTATGCTTCCAAAATTGATTCTTTGGCAAAGATGGGTTGCAGCTATTTGAAGAAAACTTGCATCTCGTGTGATTTTGATTGTTGGATCCCCTCCGATCAATGTCTTGAAGGTGTGGGATCCTCTTGGAGTTGATCCAGCTCGTAAGTCGAAAGCAATGGTGGAGGAACACCATTCTTTCTCACTCGTGTACGTTAGATCACACATTGTCCATTCCGCATGATCAAAATGGACGATCATGATTAGATCTGGTAGATCAATATAATTTAATCCTATTAATCTATAAGATTAATTATAGCTGTCCAATCTTAGATCAGACAATAACGAGAAAGCGCTTCCACCTCCACCACGTAGGCGCTAGTCTGATAAGTTTAAGTATCCAATCCTGTGGCACCATGTGGAAAGTGCGGGGCGTCATCGCGCTATGTGGCACCAATAGGATTAGGCTTAATTAAACATTTTTAATGACTCAAACTTCTAAAAATCATTAAAAATCATAGAGTAATAAAAAAATGAAAATAAATACTCATTTTAAAGATATTTCAGAGGAGAATTAATTAAAAATGATCTTAACTAATTTTGAATAATAATTATAATTTAATTACAAAATTAATTAGCTTAATTACCCTTAATTACTTGAGTAATTAATCCTAAAATTTGTGGGTTAATTTAATGGGATGATTTTTGCCTCCCATGATTTTCTTGAGATTTATTACTTACTTAATTAGAAAAATTGACTAATTAAACCTTAACTACTCTTTTAATCCCATAAACAGTAATAAATTGGTTAATTAAGTTTATTAATCATTGCACAACATTAAGTGAACTAAGGAATAAGGTTGGGACCCCTTTCCCTAAGTTCATTTCACCCTTTTTTAAAATGAAATTAATTAAGATTTAACTAATTAATTAAATCACTTAATCAAATTGAAATCATAATCATATTAGGCCTTAATTAATTAAATCATGGGGTAATTAATAACCTAAAAGAGTTTAAAGAAATTATGGTTAGTCCACATGTGTGGGAAAACCATAAGAGTAATTAATTAAGTCCTTTAATATAATTAACTATTAATCTTGAGCCAATTACATTAGGCCCCTTTTATTTCCTAGGATCATTGTAAGTTTATTTTCCATACATGTTATGTTGGCTCATAATTATTTAGTTAATTACTTTAAGGTGATAAAGGTAAGGGTAATTAATTCATCTAATTAAGGGTTCAACTTAATTAACCAATAAAAACAACTTAATTACATTTCCTTAAATTAAATCAAATCATTAATGTGGGAATGGGTTTAGAACAACAAGTTATGATTTCTCTTCTCCTCTTTAGATTAAATCAAATCCAAAACTTAATTAATAAAGAAGCTTTGGTTTGTTTTAAATAATTTTATTTGATTTGATTGTCCTTAAGAGCTAGTTTGGTTGAATGAATCACATGCTTATATTTGATTGTCCTCTTCCAATCATGTTAAATTTGGTACATAATTTGAATTCATGCATCCATCTTTTCAAAATCAAGTAAAATAAAATGGATTTCCTTTATGTAAGCTTGCATGTGTTGATTTAATTTTATATATGTGTGGCTATTATCACTATTAAATTCAAATATATTTTTCAAAAGCTTAATAATGAATAAGAATATGTGTTATGATGTTAGTTGTAAATACATAAGAAATGCATGTTCTTATAGCTTAAGTGTATGAATGTTGAGTTCTCTTTCCTCTATTCATGTGTTGATTTATATAAGATTGAATGGTATATATATAGCGGATATCCCGGGAACCGAGGCTTTAGCTATCCCCAAGGAGGTCATTTGATTACCTCACTTCCCTGGTTTAACAACGACACATACCCATTTGATTTCATTCTTATATATTTCAACATTCAAATTTAGATAGAGCTTTAATTCATACATATAAATGATTCAATAAAAGAAACAATCTTTGCATGGTTTACTTTCCCTCATTTATGTATACATCCATGTGTGTCCAAGAAAAGCAAGTATATAGTCTGGACATCCCGA
The DNA here is from genome assembly GCA_021442155.1 of Cymbidium sinense. NCBI lineage: Eukaryota > Viridiplantae > Streptophyta > Magnoliopsida > Asparagales > Orchidaceae > Cymbidium > Cymbidium sinense. Next base: position 151,646,799 of record CM038214.1, read on the forward strand.
GAATATGAGGCTATAGTTAGCCCCAAGGAGGTCATTTGATTACCTTATTTTACCAGTTTAACAATGACATGTACTTGCCTATATCTTTGTACATGTATATGTATATGTGATTAGTGAATGAAAATCCCATTTTACATTAAAATTGCATGTATTCATAATTGACTAAGTGGTTGAATTAATTAACCATATGATTTGTAGCTTACTTCCTATGTTCATGTATATGAATTTACATATGCTTGAATGCAAATTGGTATATAGTCTAGACATTCCAAGAATACAAGGCTTAGCTAACTCCAAGGAGGTCATTTGATTACCTCACTTCCCTGGGTTAACAATGGCACATGCTTATTTGATTTCATTCTTATGTCCTTTTTGTATAAGAATTTGGGTAAAGTTTTAAATTAATATGTTTAAATCATTCAATCAAATAAAATATAAATTCTAAACATACACATACATTCATCATTTAAGTGTCCTAAAATATGTTGCATGTATAGATACACTCTAGATTAAATCATATGCATGTTACATGTGATGAAAAGGAATGATTTAGTATATGTCAAGTGGTAGTAATTCAATTAAATTAATCTTAAGATGCCTTTCATTTTGAATAGAATTATTTAAAGTGAACCTAAACTTAGGATTAATTAAATCATTTAATAAACCATTCACTAAAGAAAATAAAATAAAATTAATATACTTTAGAAACTGACTTAAGGTAGGGATGAAAGAGGGCAACACTTTTTTCCTCTCTTTATAACACTTATTTTTTAAGTGTAATCAAATGAAACAAAAGAAAACACATATTAAAATTCTCAAATCAATTAAACTTCTTCAAGTGAAATCAACCTTTCATGTTAAATTGAATCCTTCTATACTTAGAAAATACAACACTAATGCCTAGCAAGACTTACCACACAAGCTTTAATACACACATTGGAATTAAGTCACCACTTCTAGCTCTAAGTTAGGATGGTGTATGACGTGATGTATATTTTGTTTTATGATGTATTATTTTAGATTAGATGTTAGTGTGCTTTAGACTAAATGATAGGCCAATATTAGCCTAATCATATTTTATATAAGGGATTATGCATGAGGGATGCTTAAAAATAAATGTGAATGTTCTTTTTACAAGTTGCTTAAATCCTTAAGCATAATCCAAGTTAGGATAGGTGGGCTTAGTTATCCATGTGTAGGGTATTAAGTCCAAATTATAAATACAACTGCTTGGGATTATATGTATATTTAACTAACCTCTATTTTGGTGGTGTAGTTAGATTTACTTTTCCCTGCAAGGAATTAGATGGATGGTGGAGAGAGAGCAAAGCTTATCTATTTTTGAAGCAAGCACCATCCAAATCAAAGAAGGAACCAAATGGAAGTATGAAGAAGAAAAGATAGCATTATATAATTATATATTTGTTTCTTTTATTTTCTGTTGTGTATGGTATGACCGCATCTTTTGTTTTACAACTAATATGCATTTTAATAAATTTGGACAACTCTTCATCAAAAGCTAAAACATAAATAAGATAATAAGATTTAAAACCTCCCAGTATGATTGTATGCATATGCATATTCTTTCTCTCTTGAACAACATGAAAGATTACACATAAAAGAATGCTTGACCTATGAGGGCATCCCTTGTGGTGGAGAATACCTTCTTCTAGATTTGACCCATAATCTATTTCATCATACATTTATGCATAAAAATCCTAAAGCAAAAATGTTGTCTAAAATGACATAAAATTTGAAAAGATTTTGCATCTATAGATTAAGTTATATGCTCATACCACTCATGCTCTTGTCTTTTAGGGAGTGTCTTTAGAACTTTAGTCTCTATCTAATTAAATAACTACCCTAGCTATCTTGCAATTTATAAGACTAGACTACATGGTTTTAAAATTGTAGGAGGCATTAACTAGCGGCAACTCCAGATGATTATAAGTCCAGAAGTCGAAAAATTTATTCTCTCTTGTGGAGGTAAACCCTTATGTCCACCTATCGCTTATATTTAGGTTATTCTTTAGCTCATACTAAAGCTCCCTAGATTTATGATATGAGGTAGCTATTTTCTTCAGGCTATGAGCATAAATCCTCACCTCTTAGGCATTCCCACAACCTTGTGTTGGTGGATTATAAGCCCTAGTAATCTAATTAAATTTCAACTCAAAACATATAAATCTCCTCAACTTCAAAATTATAAAGCCCAACCATATGATAGATTGGAATGCTTAATAGGCTTTCTAGTATAATGAGCATTTCCTATTTATTTCATTTGGATTCAAAAAATAAGTCTTCTCCTTAAACTTTTCCAATTGATTTTCCAAATACAACCAATCCTTTGATAGTTTAAGCTTGAAATCTTTAGAGATGATAATTGTCTACTTTAATCGAAAGTATTCTTAAGAAATTTTATTTCCTAAGATGTTACTAACTATGGAGGCTTGCCTCCATAGGGAACCTAAGAACCTTGTTTAATATAAACCCTGGTTTATTCATTTATGTAAAGTAGAGAAAAAATCTCTACTACATTTGAAGACCAATCATGCCTTAGGAGTCCTTATTATATGATTAGGTCCATTGTAAGGTGATGCCTCTATCTTTTGAGATAGTACATCATACCTCAATGTTTTATTCATCTCAAAAGTAACCCCTATGATCTACATGGTGCCCCCCCACTCCCTCCCCCCCCCCACCCGCCCATACATCCAAAAAATAAACACCATAAGGCCCTCTTGTCTTGTTCATTGAATACTTTCAACATCTTCCTTTTTTGTAGTTTAGAGATGTCGATCCTCAAGTAGGCAAGGGTTCTTAAAATGATAATGTTGACTGATACACCTCAACCTGGAACTCTGATATTCAGCCGCTAACATCCACTGTAATGTAAAGAGGTTGTTTCTGGTCATCCTTAAGTATTCACCACTGAATGTAACTCCTAAGATGTCCTTCGATGGCATGCCTCCTCTTTAGTAGAGGTCAGCTGAGCTAAGAATATCTCTAGATCAAGTAAAGCCTTGATTAGAGATTTCCTCATCTCTTTGGATAAGACAAGGGCGTCATATATGCTTTAACTTAGCTGAAAACTTTCTAAGGTGAGCTAGGACATTATAATCAACTCTGGCTTGGTCCTCCACAAGCATATCCATGGGTGGAGCATCTTATGAAGGGGTTATGCTACTAGAACTAATGACTTGCTACCCTTATCCGAGGTGCTACCCTAGAGGTAGAACTTTGCCACCGTAGGTTGACTTCAGAGACTTCTTGGAATGTTGAACTTGTGGAAAGTTCTACCTTCTCATCGAGCATACCTACAACTTATCTTATGGGATCCTCAGAGTCAATCGACTCCAAGTAAATTTCAAGAGGTGAACTCGACTGATTCAGAGAAGGATAGTCTGACTCTGAATGATAAATGAAAGGATTGGAACTACTAGAGCTAATATTTTTATTTAGACTCAGAGAGCTTTCAATAGGAATAAAATCAAGAGCATTAGAAGTAGACAATATATAAGTAGAATCAGCTTTCTTCATTAATTTCTTTTTGGGTGGAAGTACATGATAGAAATCAAGTAAAGTAAGCAGAGTAAGGGATTTAGTGCCCTTATCCGCAAATACAATGCTTCTACCTGTAGAAGAGGAACTAGCAAAAGAGGTGGTAGTTATAATAGTTGAAGAGTACTGACTCTGGTCGCTACTAGACTATCTGGTATGGTGAGTCAGCTACTAGTGGGTTATAACCCTCCCCGAGTTGTCCTTTGCAACTAACAAACCTTCTTTGGTGTTGGAGGTTTGAGCTACTATAGACACTTGTAAAGAAAGCTTCTTGATCTTATAAATGATCTTCTTTAAGATTTGAGATAGGGAGATATCTTAACCTTCTTTGGTCGTAACAGGATCGCATGTATCCCCAAGGATTACTCTAATGGAACTAAATGGTTGTTCTAATAAGTATTCCTTAGGGATAACTATGGTTATCAACTTGTAGCTGCACTCAAGATAATCCTTAAAGTGATACAATCCTCTAAGATATGGCCTAACATGCGATGGTGGGGGTAATAGCTAGGATCACCACTTTTGCCCACTTCCTCTGACCTCTTAGGCTCTGGTAATTGAAAGTCAAATTGTTTTAACAGATTCTTAAAGATTTTCCATACTACCTCCCTCTTGAATAAATATGGCTTATTCAATCTATCAGCAAGAGTAGGTGAAAAGTAGTTACCTAGTGATGGATATGAATACCGCTACGGGTATACCGAGGTGGTGGAAATGGTCGGTCGCAGGTGGCCGATGATGGCCAAGGGGGGGTGGAAGAGGAGGTGCCAAAGGAGGTGCTGTAGTCTCTCATATTGAACTCACGGCTACTTCCCCATCCACCAACAACCTGCTTCTTCTCAAACACCATAGCTTGGGCCTAGAGGATTGGTCAGAAAGGGCAAATGTTTGGCTTCCTCAGGCAAGCGCCTTGTTGATTAATTTCTCAATGTTTTGATGGTAAAGCCCTTAAGCATGAAGCACGCCATGGATATTCTTGAGAAGAATCTCAATGGCATGTTGTTCAGATAGATGTGGTTCACATTTTATGCTCAGGTTATGCCACCTGAGAATGTAATCAATAAGGGACTCATTGAGTTTATGTTTCTCTACAATGAGGTTGCCTACAATCACCCTCTACTGAGCTCCAGCAAACCTCTTGATGAAGAGGTGCTCCAACTCAGCAAAAGTTTTCACCTAACCGTGCGTCGACATACAATCAAATGCAACACCACGCTTTAAGGAAAGGCGGAGTATGTGCCACCGGTTGCAACAAATGGCTCTAAAGTGTACAATGTGTTATCGTGGCACAAAACCGCAAATAAATTAAAAACTTAAACCGAAAAAGTAAATAGAAATTAAAACCTAAACCTTAAACTAAAAAAAAACCTAAACCTAAAATAAATAAAATAAAGTAAACATAAACCTAAACTAAAAATAAACTAAACTAAACTAAATAAAACTTAAACCTAAACCCTAAACTAATTAAAATAAAATAAATTTTAAATAAACAAAAACCTAAACTAAAAGAAAACCTAAAAATAAACTTAAAATAAAAACCTAAAACCTAAACATAAGAAATAAAATAAAAATATAACTAAACTAAAAAATAAACACAAACTTAAACCTAAACCTAAACTAAAATAAAACCTAAACTAAAATAAATATCTAAAATAAATAAACTAAAATAAACCTAAATAAAAATAAAATAAAATAAATAAAATAAATAAAAATAAACTAAAATAAAACCTACCACTTTACGATTAAAAAAAGCCTAAACCCTAAATCATAAACCCTAAAAATCCTAAACCCTAAAGTCTAAACACTAAACCATAAAACCTAAGCTCTAAACCCTAACCCTAAACCCTAAACCCTAAAACCCTAAACTCCTTAACCCTAAAACCCCAAACCCTAAACAATAAACCCTAAACCCTAAACCCTAAAAAACTAAGAATAAAATAAATAAAAAACCTAAACTTAAATTAAATAAAATAAAAACCTTAACTAAAACCTAAACCTAAACCTAAAAATAAAATAAAATAAACTAATCAAAATAAACTAAAATAAAATAAATAAAAACCTAAACTAAACTAAAAAAATAATGTAAACCTAAGAATAAATAACCTAAATAAAATTAAAATAAAATAAACCTAAAATAAAATAAAATAAAAACTAAATAAAAACCTAAACCTAAAAAAATAGACCTTCAAATAAAACCTAAAAATAAATAAAAAATAAAACCTAATCTCTAAACTAAAAAGAAACCTAAAATAAAATAAAATAAAATAAACAAAATAAAATAAACCTAAACCTAAAGTAAAATAAACTACAACAACAACAACAACAACAAGCCTTAATCCCACTAGGAGGGGTCGACTACATGAAATAAACTAAACTAAAATAAATAAAACTTAAAACTAAACTAAGAAATAACACCTAAAAATAAAACTAAAATAAAAACCTAAAACCTAAGCCAAAAAATAAAAATAAAATAAAAACTATACCTAAACCTTAAAAAATTAAATAAAATAAAACTCAACTAAAAAAATAAACCTAAACCTAAACCTAAACCTAAAAAATAAACTAAAATAAAACCTTAATAAACCTAAAATAAATAACCTAAACTAAATAAAACTAAAAAAATAAACCTAAATAAAACTAAAAATTAAATTAAACTAAAAAAATAAAAAAATAAACTAAATAAACTAGATAAAGTAAAAAAACCTAAACCTACCCACTTAATTTAAAAAAATCATAAACCTAACTCTAAATCCTAAACCCTACAACCCTCCCTAAACCCTAAACCCTAAACCCTAACCTAAACCTGAGCTCTAAACCCTAAACCCTAAACCTTAAACCTTAACCCTAAACCCTAAACCCTAAACCCTAAACCACAAACCCTAAACTTAAACCTAAAGTAACTAAATAAATTTAAAATAAACCTAAACCCTAAAACCTAATAAACATAAACTTAAACCAAAACCCTAAGAATGGGTAGAACTTTGATGGCAGGAACATCACCATCAACCAAGCTCAGTCTAGATCTAGGCAATGAGGCTGACATTATCTGGTGGTGAGGATCTAGAGTTGCTAGTGGTGGAGGTGGTGAGCATGGTTAAGTCGGAGGAGCATGAGGTTACAACATGGTGGTGGCGGAGGGAGAGATGGTTCTAATGGGAACTAAAGAAACTAAAGAACGACCAATTCGATCTATTGCTTATGGAATTGTGTCTTTACAGTAGAGATGGTTCTAGTCATCTAAGGTTTTTGATTTTCTCTATGCATGCTCATTTTTGATTTATGTCATCGCTTGTGTCTTAGAAAATGTGTTGTGTTACTTGGTTGAAATCAAAAAGAAGAAATGTTGAATATAAATTTATTCTCTATTAAAAAAACCAAAAACCCTAAACTAAAACCTGAAGCATAAACCTATAATCTAAAACATAAACCTAAACCTGAACCTAAATAAAACCAAAAAATAAAATATAAAAAAATATAAACCAAAATAAAATAATAAAATTTAATATAATAAAAATCTAAACTAAAACATAAACCTAAACCTAAACCTAAACATAAACCTAAATAAAATAAAATAAAAAATAAAAATTAAACTAAAATTAAATAAATAAAAACTTAAACTAAACTAAAAATAATAACAAACCTAAATAAAAGAAAAACTAAACCTAAAATAAAAATAAAATAAACCTAAAATAAAATAAAATAAAAACTTAAACCTAAAAAATAAACCAATAAATAAATAAATAAAAGCTAAACCCTAAATAAAAAAAAACCTAACCTAAAAGAAAAATAATAGAAACCTAAACCTAAACTAAAATAAATAACCTAAATCTAAACCTAAAATAAACTAAAGTTAAACTTAAACCTAAACCTTAAATAAAATAAAATAAATTACAAATAAACCTATATATAAACTAAAAAATAAAACCTAAAAATAAACTTAAAATAAAAACCCAACACCTAAACCTAAGAAAATAAGATAAAAACCTAAATCTAAACCTAAAAATAAAAAATTATACCTAAACCTAAAAAATAAATAAAGATAAAACTAAACTAAAAAATAAACCTAATCCTAAACTTCAAAAATAAACTAAAGTAAAAAAACCCAAAAATAAATACAAAATAAAAAAAATAAAACAAAATAAGAATATAATAAAGTAAATAAAAATAAACTAAATAAACTAAACCTAGGGTTTACTAATAAAAAAAAGTTTAACCCTAAACTAAACCAAAACTAACAAAACCCTAAACCTCCCAAAACCTAACCCTAAACCCTAAACCCTAAACCTAAAACCATAAACCCCAACCCTAAACCTAAACCCTAAACCTAAAACCCCAAAACCCAAAACCCCCCTAAACCCTAAAACCTAAAACCTAAACCCTAAATCCTAAACCTAAACAAACAAACCTAAACTAAAACCTAAAACCTAAAAAACCTAAACCTAAATAAAACCTAAAAATAAAATAAATAAATAAACCTACACCTAAATAAAATGAAAAAAATAAAATAAAATAAAAACTTATACTAAAATAAAATATACCTTAAAATAAAAACACTAAATCAAAGAAAATAAACTTAAAATAAAATAAAATAAAAACTAAATAAAACCAAAACTAAAACCTAAAAAATAAAATCAAAAACAAATAAAAAATAAAATAAAACCATAAAGTTAAAAAAAACCTAAACATAAAATAAACAAAATAAAATAAACCTAAACCTAAACTAAAATAAATATAACTTAAACTTAAACCTAAAATAAACTAAACCTAAACGCTAAATAAAATAAAGCTAAAATTAACCTAAACCTAACTAAAAAATAAAACTTATAAACCTAAAATAAAATCTAAAACCCAAACCTAAAAAAAATAAAATGAAAATCTAATCTTAAAATAAAAAAATAAAACCTAAACCTAAAAAATAAATTAAAACTAAAATTAGATAAACCTAAACCTAACTAAACCTAAAAATAAAATAAAAACCTAACTAAAATAAATAAACTAAACTAAATAAAAATAAAAAAAAATAAAAATAAAACTAAATAAAAATAAAAATAAACTAAATAACTAAACCCTAAATAAAACTAATTAAAAAAACAACCTAAAACAAAACCAATTAAAACTAAACCCAATAACTAATCTAACCAACTAAACCCTAAAAACCCTAAACCCTAACTAAACTAAACCTAAAACTAAAACTACTAAACTAAACCCTAAACCACTAAACCCAATAACTCCTAAAAAACCTAAAACCTAAACCTAAATATATAAATAAATAAAATAAATAAATAAACCTAAACCCAATAAAATAAAATAATAAAATAAAATAAACCTAAATTAAAACTTAAATAAAAAATAAAATAAAATAAAATAAAACTAAACTAAGATAAAATAAATAAAAAAAAAAACCAAAAAAAAAAAAAAAAAGAACTAAAAATAAAAAAATCTAAATAAAATAAAAAATAACTAATAATAAAAAAAAATAAAATAATAAATAAAACTAAATAAAACCTAAATAAAATTTAAACATAAAATAAACCTAAACCTAAAATAAATAAAACCTAAACCTAAAAGAATAAAACCTAAACCTCAAATTAAAAAAACCTAAACCTAAAATAAACAAAATAGAAATAAAACTAAACCTAAACTAAAATAAACTAAATTAAAATAAATAAATGCTATACCAAAACCTAAAATTAAACCTAAAATAAAAAAAAAAACCTAAACCTAAACCTAAAAATATAAAATAAAACATAAACCTAAAATAAAAATGAAACCTAAACCTAAAATAAAATAAATTTAAACTAGACTAAAAGTAAACCTAAACCTAAATCTAAACCCAAAAATTAAAAAAAAAAAATAAAACCTAAACTAAAATAAAGAAACCTAAAATAAATAAACTAAACTAAATAAAATTAAAGATAAACCTAAATAAAAAAATAAAATAAACTAAAATAAATAAGAAATAAACTAAATAAACTTTTACCTACCAGTTTACTTAATTTTTTTATTTTAAAAAAAACCATAATCATAAAATTAACCCTAAACCCTAAACCCTAAACCTTAAACCCTAAACCCTAAAACCCTAAACCCTAAACCCTAAACCCTAAGACCCTAAACCTTAAACCCTAAACCCTAAACACTAAACCTTAAATCCTAAACCCTAAACCCTAAATCTTAAATCCCAAACGCTAAACCCAAAACCCTAAACTCTAAGCCCTAAACACTAAAAGCCTAAAACCTTAAACCTAATCTAAATAACACCTTAAAATATAATAAATAAAAAAACCTCATCATAAGTAAAACAAATAAAATTAAATTAAATTAAAACATTAACTAAAACCTATACCTAAAAATAAAATAAAATAAAAAATAAAAACTAAACTAAAATAAAATAAATAAATACATATACTAAACTAAAAAAATAAAATAAACCTAAAAATAAGAAAACCTAAAGAAAATCAAACCTAAACAGAAAATAAAAATAAAATAAACCTTAAATAAAATAAAATAAAATAAAATAAAAATTAAATAAAAACTTAAACCTAAAAAAATAAACCTAAAAATAAAACCTAAAAATAAATAAAAAATAAAACTTAAACCTAAAACTAAAAAAAACCTAAACCTAAAATAAATACATAAAATGAACCTAAACCTAAACTAATATAAACTAAACTATAATAAATAAAACATAAACCTAAAATAAACTAAATCTAAACCCTAAATAAAATAAAGTAAAATTAAATGAACTAAAATAAATCTAAACTTAAACTAAAAATAAAACCTAAAGTAAACTTAAAATAAAAACTTAAAACCTAAACCTAAAAAAAAAAAATAAAATGAAAACCTAAACCTAAACCTAACTAAACCCTAAACCATAAACATAATAATAAAAAATATAATCTAAACCTAAAAATAAAAATAAAAATAAAACTAAACTAAAAATTAAACATAAACCTAAGCTTGAACCTAAAAAAACTAAAATAAATAAACATAAAATAAATAAATTAAACAAAATAAAAATAAAAAATAAACCTAAATAAAAATATAAAATAAATTAAATAAACCTAAACTTATGAGCTTACTAAATTTTTTTTTAAAAAAGCCCTAAACCCTAAAATCTAAACACTAAATCCTAAACCCTAAACCCTAAACCCTAAACCTACAACCCTAAACCTACAACCCTAAACCCTAACCCTAACTAAACCCTCCTAAACCCTAAAAAATCCCAAACCTAAATTCTAAACTAACTAAACCCTAAACTACCTAAACTAAGAAAACACTAAACCCTAAAACCTTAAACCCTAATCTAACCCTAAACCCTAAACCCAAACTTAATAAAATAAAAACAAAATAATAATAATAATAATAATAAACTAATAACTAATAATAAAACCTAACTAAAACTAATAAAATTAACTGAATAAATAATAATAAAACTAATAATAAACCTAAAAATTAAAACTAATAAAAATAACTAAAACCTAATAAACTAACTAAAACCATAAAACCATAATAAATAAACTAAATTAACTTATAAAAGAATAATAATAAGAAAAATAATAATAATAATAAACTAATAAAAACTAACTAAAGCTAATAATAGTAATAATAAACAAAAAAATAATAAAACTAAACCCTAAACAAAAGAACCAAACTAATAAAATCTAATAATAATTAAACTAAAAACTAAAACTAAACAAAACTAGAAATCTAAAACCCCTAAACTAATAAACTAACTAAAACTGAACCCCAAAAACCTAAAAAAAAAAACTAAACTAATAATAAATAATAAACTAAAAACTAATAAAACCCAAAACTAATAACTAAACAATAACTAAACTAAAAACCTAACTAAAACTAATAACACCCCCCCACCCTTTGAACTAAAAGTAAGTAAAAAGCAAAAACTAAAATTAAACTAAAAAAAAATAAACCCAAATAAACCTAAAATAAACACTAAACCTAAAACCAAATAAACCCCAAAAAAAAATTAATAAACTAAAATAATAATAAAAAATAATAAACTAAGCTAATAACTAAACCCTATAAAACAAATAGCTAACTAATATAAACTAAAACCTAATAATAATAATGAAACTAAACTAACTAAACCCTCAATCATTTTAATTAAAAAAAAATCCTAAACCTTAAACCCTAAAACCCTAAACCTGAAAGCCTAAACGCTAAATCCTAAACCCTAAACCCTAAACCCTAACCCTAAACCCTAAACCCTAAACCCTAAACCTTAAAACCCAAAACCCTAAACCCTAAACCATAAAAAAAAAAAATATAAACCTAAACTAAATAAAACCAAAAATAAAATAAATAAAAATAAAGCCTAAACTAAAAAAATAAAAACCTAAACTTAAACTAGAATAAAATCCTAAATAAAATAAAAACCACATAAAATAAAAACATAAAATAAAATAAAATATTATCTAAATAAAAAAACCTAAACCTAAAAAATAAACCTAAAAATAAAATAAATAAAAAAATTTAAAACAAAAAAAAAACATTAACCTAAAATATAAATAAAATAAACAAAATAAAATAAACCTAAACCTAAACTAAAATAAATAAAACCTAAACCTAAAATAAACTAAACCTAAACCTAAATCTAAACCAAATAAAATAAACTAAAAATAAACCTAAAACTAAACTAAAAAATAAAACTTAAAAATAAACCTAAAATAAAAACCTAAAACCTAAACCTAAAGATATAAAATAAAACCATAAACCTAAACCTAAAAATAAAAAATAAAACCTAAACCCAAAAAACTAAACAAAAATACAAAGTCAACTAAAAAATAAACCTAAACCTAATTATAAACCGAAATAAATAAACAAAAATTAAAAACCTAAACTAAAATAAATAAACTAAACTAAATGAAAAAAATAAACCTAAATAAAAATAAACTAAAATAAAAAATAAATAAATATACTAAATAAACATAAACCTAAATTTTAAAAAAAACCTTAAACCCTAAACCCAAACTAAACTAAACCCTAAACTAAAACTAAACCTAAACCCTAAACTCTAAAACCCTAAAAAATAAAAATAAAATAAATAAAACTTTAACCAAACCCTAAAAAACTTAAACCATAAACTAAATTTACATAAAATAATTTAAAAAAATAAACCTAAACCCAACTAAACCCTAAACCCCACACTAAACCTATAATCCTAAACAAACCTAACCCTAAACCCTAAATCATAAACCCTAAAACCCTAAACCCAAAAAACCCAAACTCTAAAATCCTAAAACCCAAATAAACCCTAAAAAATCCTAAAATAAACCATAAATAAATTTTAAGAAAAAATAAACTTTAAAATTAATAAACCTAAGTATAACCAAACCCTTAAACTTTATATTTAAACCTAAACCCTAAAACCTAAACATAAAAAACCCTAAACCCTAAACCTAACAAAGAAAACCCTAAACGTAAACCCTAAACCCAAAACCTATAAATCCCAAAACTAAAACCTAAACCTAAACTAATTAAAACCAAAAATTACATAAATAAATAAAAACTAAACCTAAATAAAATAAATAAAATAAAATAAAATAAAAACCTAAACTAAAACCTAAACTTAAACCTACAAAAAAAAACTAAACTAAAATAAAATTAATAAAATGTAAACTAAACTAAAGATAAAATACTAAAAAATGAAAACCTAAATAAAATAAAATAAAATAAAATAAACCTAAAATAAAATAAAACTAAATAAAACCAAAACCTATAAACTTAAAAAAATAAAATTAAAATAATAAAAAAAACTAAACCTAAACTAAAATAAAATAAATAAACCTAAACCTAAAATAATATAATAAAATAAACCTAAACTTAAACTAAAATAAACTAAATGAAAATAAAAAAAACCTAAACCTAAACCTAAAATAAACTAAACCTAAACCTAAACCTAAAAAAAATAAAATAAACTAAAAATAAGCCTAAAATTAAACTAAAAAATAAAACTTAAAAATAAACCTAAAATAAAAAGCTAAAACCTAAACCTAAAGATATTAAATAAAACCTAAACCTAAAACTAAAAATAAAAAATAAAACCTAAACCTAAAAACTAAACAAAAATACAAAGTCAACTTAAAAATAAACCTAAACCTAAATATAAACCTAAATAAATAAACAAAAATTAAAAACCTAAACTAAAATAAATATACCTAAAATAAATAAACTAAACTAAATAAAAAAAAGCCTAAATAAAAATAAAAAATAAAGTAAACTAAAATAAATGATAAATAAACTAAATATACTAAATAAACATAAACCTATAGTTTACTTAATTTAAAAAAAAAAACCTTAAACCCTAAATCCTAAGCCTTAAACCCTAAACCCTAAACCCTAAGCCTTAAACCTACAACTAAACCCTAGACCCTAAAAAAACCTAAACTCTTAAAAACCCTAAATAAATAAAATAAAAATAAATAAATAAAACTTTAACCCTAAACCCTAAAATTAACCCTAAACCATCAACCCTAAACCTGACTTAAAAATAAAAAACCCTAAACCAAACCTAAACCTAAACCAAACACTAAACCTATAACTAAACTTACAACCCCAACCCTAAACCCTAAATAAAATTAACTAAAACTAAAACCCAAATAACCCAAAACCCAAAAATCCTAAACACTACCATAAATAAATTTTAAGAAAACCTAACTAAACACTAAACTTTAAAATAACTAAACCCTAATACAACCTAAACCCTTAAACTTTACACTTTAAACCCTAAACTCTAAACTAAACACAAAAACCTTAAACCCTAAACATTAAACCCTAAAGCTTAAACCCTAACCCTAAAACCTAAACCCTAAACCCAAAACCCAAAACCTTAAATCCTAAACCACAAAAATAGAAAAACCTAAACCTAAACTAAATAAAACCAAAAATTAAATATATAAATAAAACTTAAACCTAAATAAAATAAAATAAAATAAAAACCTAAACTAAAACCTAAACTTAAACCTACAAATAAAAACTAATCTAAAATAAAATTAATAAAAATGTAAACTAAACTAAAAGATAAAATAAACCTTAAAATGAAAAACCTAAATAAAATAAAACCCAAATGTAAAATAAAAATAAAATAAACCTAAAATAAAATAAAAACTAAATAAAAACCTAAACCTATTAAATAAACTTAAAAATAAAAACTAAAAATAATAAAAAGAACCTAAACCTTAAACTAAAATAAAATAAATAAACCTAAACCTAAAATAAATAAAATAAAATAAACCTAAACTTAAACTAAAATAAACTAAATGAAAATATAAAACCTAAACCTAAACCTAAAATAAACTAAACCTAAACCCTAAACTAAATAAAATAAAATAAACTAAAAATACACCTAAACTAAAAAATAAAACCCTAAAATAAACCTAAAATAAAAACCTAAAAGCTAAACTAAAAAATAATGAAATAAAAACCTAAACCTAAACTTTAAAATTAAAAATAAAACATAAACCTAAAGAATAAAAAAAAAACTAATCTAAAAAATAAACATAAACTTAAACCTAAAAACATAAATTACAATAAAAAATCTAAACTAAAATAAGTTAACTTAAAATAAATATACTAAACAAAATAAAAATAAAAAATAAAATAAAGTATAATAATTTCAAAATAAACTAAATAAACTAACCAAAAATAAACCGACTGGTTTCTTAATTTAAAAACAAAACTCTAAACCTTAAACCCTAAATCCTAAACACTAAAGCCTAAACCCTAGACCCTAAAACTAACCCTAATCCCTAAACCCTAAAACCTAAACCTAAAACCCTAAACATACAACCATAAATCAGAAACCCTAAACCCTAAACACTAAACGCTAAATCGTAAACCCTAACCCTAAACCCTAAAATCCTAAAACATAAAACCCTAAACCCTAAACCATAAACCCTAAGCCGTAAACAATAAAATAAAATAAATTGAAACCCTAAACTAAATAAAATAAAATAAACTAAAAATGAACTAAAACTTCAACTAAAAAATAAAACTTAAAAATAAACCTAAAATAAAAACCTAAAACCTAAACCTAAAAAAATAAAATAAAACCTAAACCTGAACCTAAAAATTAAAAATAAAACTTAAACCTAAAAAGTAAAATAAAAGTTAAACTAAACTAAAAAATAAGCATAAACCTAAACCTAAACTTAAAATTAAACTAATAAAAAACTAAACTAAATAAATAAACTAAAAATAAATAATAAAAAATAAAGCTAAATAAAAATAAAATAAAATAAACTAAAATAAAAAAAATAAAATAAATAAACCTTCTTTATCTTTTTAAAAAAACCCTAAACCCTAAAACCTAAACCTAAACTTTAAACTCCTAAACCTTAAATCTAAAACCCTAAATCTAAAGACTAAACCTAAACCCTAAACCCTAAACTAACCTAGTAACCCTAAACCCTATTCAAAAATCTTAAATCTTAGACTAACTAACCTAAACCCTAAACCCAAACCCCAAACCCAACCCTATCTAAACCCTAAACCCTAAACTTTAAATTAACCCTAAACTGTAAAAACCCAAAATCCTAAAAATTAAACCCTAAATACTAAACCCAAAACACAAAACCCTAAAAACTCAAAACCCTAAAGCTTAAACACTAAACCTTAAACCCTAAACCCTAAACCCTAATGCTAAACCCCAAACTCTGAAACCCTAAACCCTAAAATTGTAAATTTGAAACCCTAAACCTAAACCCAAACCCTAAACCCTAAAAATCTAAAAATTGAAGCCTAAACTAAATAAAACCTTATAATAAAATAAATAAATAAAGCTAAACCTAAATAAAATAAACAAATAAAATAAAATAAAATACTAAATATAAAACATAAATCTAAACCTAAAAATAAAATAAAAAAAATAAATAAAAAATAAATAAATTTAAACCTAAATTAAACTAAAAATTAAAATAATAATAATAAAAACTTAAATAAAATAAAAACTAAACGTAAAATAAAAATAAAATAAACCTAAAATAAAATAAATGAAAACTAAATATAAACCTAAACCTAAAAATAACTTAAAAATAAAACATAAAAATAAATAAAAAATTAAACCTAAACCTAAAATAAAAATAAAATAAACCTAAACCTAAACTAAAATAAATAAAACCTAAACCTATAATTAACTAAACCTAAACTAAATAAAAAAAAACTAAAATTAAGCTAAGCATAAACTAAAATATACTAAAAAATAAAACTAAAATAAAACCTAAAACTTAAACCTAAAAAAAAATAAAATAAAACCTAAACCTAAACCTAAAAAATAAAATAAAACCTAAACCTAAAACTAAAATAAAATAAAACTCAACTAAAAATAAACCTAAACCTAAAAAAAACTAAAGAAACTTAAACTAAATAAATAAACCTAAAATAAACTAAATAAACTAAAAAAATAAACCTAAATAAAATTAAAAGATAAAGAAAACTAAAATAAATAAAAAATAAACTAAATATACTAAATAAACCTAAACCTATAGGTTTACTTAATTTAAAAAAAAACTTAAACCCTAAATCCTAAACCCTAAACCCTAAATCCTAAACATTAAACCTAATAACCCTTAACCTACAACCGTAAACCTATAAACCTAAACCCTAACCCTTAACCCTAAAAACTAAAAGCATAATCCCTAAAACCCTAAACCCTAAACCCTAAACCCTAAACCCTAAACCCTAAACCCTAAATCCTAAACCATAAACCCTAAACCCTAAACCCTAAACCTAAAAACTAAAAACTAAACCCAAAAATTAAAACCTTAACAGAACATCACTCAACCACTAACATTTGGTGGTTGAAACGACCCATTATCAATGGTTAACTGGAGGTGTGGAGATGGAGGTGGTAACATAAATATGGTTATGGAGGAACTATTAAAGTCATGGAGGTGGATCCCACTAGTCGAGAGGCCATGATGGTTCTGATGGGAACTGAAGAAACTAAAGAACGACCGATTCAATCTGTTGCTTATGGAATAATATCTTTATAGTAGAGATGATTCTAGTTCTCTAGGGTTTTTGATTTGCTCTATGCGTGCTCATTTTTGATCTATGTCGTCACTTGTGTTTTCAAAAACTTGGTGTGTTACTTGGTTGATGAAATCGAAAAGAAGAAATTTTGAATATGAATTTGTACTCTATTTAAAAAAACCCAAAACTCTAAATCCTAAACTAAAAAATAAACTAAACCATTAATAAAAATAAAATAAACCTAAACCTACATTAAAATAAACTAAACTAAATTAAATTAAATAAAACCTAAACCTAAATGTAAACCTAAACAAAATAAAATAAACTAAACTAAAAATAAACCTAAACCTAAATAAAAAACATAAAATAGAAACCTAAAACCTAAACCTAAAAAAAATAAAATAAAAACTTAAATCTAAACCTAAAAATAAAAAATAAAACCTAAACCTAAAAATAAAATAAAAAAAACTAAACTAAAAAATAAACATTAACCTAAACCTAAACTAAAAAATAAACTTAAATAAAAACCTAAACTAAAATAAACCTAAAATAAATAAACTAAACTAAATAAAAATAAATAATAAAATAAAGTAAAATAATTAAAATAAACTAAATAAAAAACTAAGTTTCTAAAACTAACACTAAACCTAAACCCTAAACAATAAACCTAAACCCTAAACCTAAACCCTAAACTAACCCTAAATCCTAAACTCAAAACCCTAAAAAAATAAACCATAAAACCCTAAATAAAAAAAAATAAAATAAAATCAAAATTAAATAAAATAAAACCTAACCTAAACCCTAAAACTAACTAAATTTAAACTAAAACTCAAACCCTAAACCCTAAACCCTAAAACCCTAAATCTTAAATCCTAAACCATAAACCCTAAAACTAACCCTAAACCCTAAACCCTAAACATACTACTCTAAACCTAACCTATACCTATAACCCTAACTAAAACTTAAACCCTAAACCCAAACCCAAACTAAAACCCTAAACACCCTAAACCCTAAACACTAAACCTAAACCTTAAACTTAACCTAACTAAACCCTAAACCTTAACCCCTAAAACCCTAAACCTACAAACCTAAACCTAAAGTTAAACTTAAACCAACCTAAACCTAAACCTAAAAACCTAACTAACTTAACCTAAAACTATAAACTATAAAAGTCTAAACCTAAACCACCCCTAAACTTTAAACCCTAAACCTAACCCTAAATGATAAACCCTAACCTAACCTAACCCTAATCCCTAAACTAATACTAACTAACCCTAAACCTAAACCACAACTAAACCCTAAACTTAAACCTAAACTAACCCTAAATGCTAAAAGTCCTTATCCCTAAAGCCTAAACCCAAATCATTAAACCCAAAACCCAAAATCCTAAACACTAAACCCTAAATCCTAAATCCTAAACCCTAAACCATAACATAAACCTAGGCCACACAAGGCCAAGGACATACACTGACACAAGCCTTGAATTACAAAGATAAATAATCACACTAAACCTAAATAAAGCCACAAACTAATAGATAAAATAACTAAAATAAAATTAAAACCTAAAGCTAAAACCTAAACCTAAAAAATAAAATAAAATAAAATAAAATTAAATAACCTAAAATAAATAAACACTAAAATTAAAATAAAAATAAGTAAAAAAAGATAAAACCAATAAAATAAAGAAATAAAATCATGAAATAAAATAAATAAACTAATAAAATAAATAAAATTAAATAAAACTAAAAAAACCTTAAAATAAAAAATCCTAAACTAAAAAAACCTAAACCTAAAATAAAAAAGAATAAACAAAATAAATTAAAACTAAACTAAAATAAACTAAACTAAAATAAAGAAAACCTAAACATAAACCTAAAATAAACTAATCCCTAAACTAAATAAAATAAAATAAACCTAAACTAAAAATTAAAACCTAAAAATAGACCTAAAAAAAAACTAAAACATAAACCTAAAAAAATATAATATAAATCTAAGACGAAACCTAAAAATAAATAATAAAATAAAGTAAAATAAATAAAAAGTAAACTAAATAAACTAAACTTCTTTTTTTTTAAAACCTAAAAAAATCAAAATCCTAAATCCTATCTAAACCTAAACCTACCACAACTAACACTCACCAAACCTAAACCCTAAAAAATAAAATCCAAAAAATAAAATAAAACTCTAACTCTAAACCCTAAACCTAACCCTAGGCCCAAAAAAAACTACCTAATCTTGACTAAACTAACTAAAAATGGAGTTCTTATACTACCACTAACTAAATTAAATCCAACTAACTACTAAACCTAAATCTTAGGCCCTATAAAAACTAAACTAAATTAAAACTACTAATAAACTAAATACCAACAATTTTACTAATACTGAAATCCTAAACTGACTTTCCACAACCTAAAAACCTGACCAAAACCCTAAATGACCTAAATCCTGGGCAACTGGGCCTCTGAACCTAAACTACCATAAAAACTCTACCCTGATCTAACTATCATGACGTGGGCTTTCTTGACTCTTCAGTTTACTTTATGGTATCCCTGATCATATGAATTCTTTCTAGATGCTCAACCTGAAACTAAAATGGAACTGGGTTCCACAATTTTCAAAATACAAAAAAACTTAAGTGTGCAATCCAACTAAGATGCCCAATGATTTAGACTAGAATGTTGTTTTCTTGCAAAGTTGTTTTCTACCTAGGATGTTGAAGACAAATTGGCACTCATGGCCAAGGATAAAAGATAGAGGCCATTCTAAAGGGATGCATGGGAAGCCTGTCAGCCTTAAAGACCCCTGGTGAACCTAGATCAAAGTGGAGGAAACTACCTGGGCCCTGAGTCGCCCCTAAACTTTCAAATCTAAATAAAGAAGCCACTGGAGAGCATAAGGCTTTGGGCCATCAAAAACCTTTTAAAAATAAGCCAACTTTTTGCCATCAGATGAGAAACCCAACACACGTTACAACTAAATTGTTCGAAAAAGGAACATTTTGAAACCCTAGCATGCCCCTTGAGTTGTCCCATTTCGGGGGAACATGGCTCCTACAAAACTCAAAAATACGGAGGATGAACCAGAGCTTTGTGGGTTTGTGATTTTAAACCTCAACCTAAACTAAATAAAACCTAAAACAAAAAAATAAAATAAAATAAAATAATAAAATAAAATTAAAATCTAAACTAAAACTTAAACTAAAACTTAAAAATAAAGTAAAATAACTTAGTAAAAATAAAATAAAATAAAATAAATAATAACCTAAACTAAACTAAAACTAAATAAATCTAAGAATAAAAAACATAAATAAAATAAAAACTAAACATGAAATAAAAATACAATAAACTAAAAATAAAATAAAATAAAATAAAAATGAAATAAAACTAAACCTAAAATAAACCTTAAAACTAAAAAAAACTACTAAAACAAAAATAAAATAAAATAAAATAAAACAAAATTAAAATAAAATAAAACCTAAAAACAATAAACTAAACCTAAACCTAAACTAAATAAAATAAAATAAACTAAAAATAAACCTAAATCTAAACTAAAAGAAAACCTAAAATAAACCTAAATGAACCTACTTAAACCCAAAATAAAATAAAATCTAAACCTAAACCTAAAATAAATAATATTAGTAATAAATAAAAATAAATAAAATAAATAAATAAACCTAAACCTAGTTTACTTTTTTTTTAAAATCTAAAAACTCCACTCTAAACCTAAACTAACCAAAACTCTAACCTAAACCCAAAACTTAAACCCTAAACCCTAAAAAATCATTAAAAAACCCTAAACCCTACCCTAACCTAACTAACTAAACCTCCCTGAGCCTAAACTAACCCTAAACTACTACACTAAACCCTAAACTACCTAAACCCTACCCTAGGCCTAAACTGACCTAAAATGACCTACACTAAAACAAAGATTAACCCTGACTTTTAAACCACCCTGAGCCTAACCTAAAAATTAATTCTTTACCTGACCATAAAAACCTAAACCCTAAATACCCAAACCCAACCCAAACCCTAAAACCTAAACCTAACCATAAATTAACCTAAACCTCACCTAAATCTTAAAAACCCTAAATCCTAAACCCAAAAAACTAACCCAAAAACCTAAAATAAAACCTAAACCACGGAAAACTAAACCCAACCCTACCCAAGCTAACCCAAAATAAAGGGATATAAACCAACTAAAGGAAACTATCCTGCTTTTCTTATAAACTTTGGTGGAATAGGAAAAATAATGGTCTGTGGGCTAATTTCATGACTTAAATCTTGAGTAACATCCTCTCATTTGCCCTTATAAAGCGGGAGACTCTCCTATTTGGAAAAGACTTTGTTCCATCAAATGGGATGCCAAATCTTTAATTTCTTGGGGGATTAACTCTGGCTCCTCTTTCTTTTGGGAAGACAACTGGACTGAAGGTGGGTCCATTGATAATTTACTTTTTACCCACTCCATTGCTGCTCTTAAAGTGAACTCTTTCTAGCAGAATAATATGTGGAACAATAGTAAGCTTACTGATCATATTCCTCCCTCTCTTTTAAATAAGCTTACTACTATTTCTATCATTCCTACCAATCAGGACCAGATCCTTTTAAAGCTTTCGCATAATGGTGATTTCAACTTTAAAAATATTTGGATTCACATTAAAGAAACTCATGATTTTTCCTATGTGTTTTCTAAACTTTGGAACAACAATATCCCTACCTCTATTCTTACTTGGTATATTTTGAAAAACTTCATCTCTGGACTCCTTGTTACGGGGTAAAGGTTTTCAATTACCTTCAAATGCCAATGTTGTTTTCACATTGAGAATGTGAATCATGTTTTTTTTGGGCCATTGCTTCTAAACTTTGGATTTGGTATGATGACCTTTTTAACATTATCATTTTCAATGGCTCTTTAAGTTTATACTAACTTCTTGAAGTTTATTTTGACAACACTATTAAAGGACATATTAAAGTCATAATTGTTATCACTCTTATTTGGTTCATATGGATGGACAGAAATGATGCAAAACATTGTGAGATCCCTATGAATCACATGAGGATAATTGCTAGAACTAAAAACAAAATTTGTGACTTGTTTAATGCCAATTTAATTAAATACAAACATTTCAAAGGTTGCAAATTTGTGGCCAATAAATTGGGTTTTAGCTTGCAGGATCACCACATCTAAAGATGATAAGATTTATTGGGTTAAACCTCATGCTAACACTAAAAAGTTAACATGGCTCGTCTTTCATAAAGGTTCAGGCTGTGGTGGAATTTTTAGAAATCTTAATGGAAAAGTCTTATGTGCTTTTGCATACCCCCTTAATCCTTGCTCTATTCCCTTTACTGAACTCATGGTAGTGTACAAAGCCCTTGAAATTTGCCTTCAAAAATGTTGGCTCAATATTTGGATTGAGGTGGATGCCCTTCTGCTGATTGATCTTTTGACTTCCATGAATAAGGGCAATACTGAATTATACTACCTTCTTAAATAAACTAGAGCTCTCCTTGCCCAACTCTACTTTAAAATCACTCATGTATGGCGTGAGGGTAATGCATGTGCTGATTATCTGGCCAATCTGGGTGCTAGATTGGATGGTATACAATTCTTTGATCAACTAACCATTCCTAAACATTTGCTTGGCTTGGTCTAGACAATACCGGGCTTCCTTATCTCAGAAATTAATCTAATCCATTTGTTTCACCTATTTTAATACCTCTTTCTCTGCATGATCATTTTCTATTTACTGTTGTTACTTCTTTGGTCGTGGCTGATGCATCAACCTGATATGCCTTATTGTTTACTTGTTGATCTCTGTGACATGTTCTGTTGGTATAATTGTTCTAGCCTTTATTGGGAGCTTAATGCATCTACTATTTTTTACATTAATGTCGATGTTCCTTTGGAATTTCTTGATGCATCATTATATTATTTCTTGGTCCTTTCTTTGAGCTTAGTGGCATCTATTGTTGCTTTAATTATCCCAACCTTGTTTGGGGTCTTGCTATTTCTGTCTTTCTTTGCTCCATAACCTTACCTTCACAACCTGTAAAAATAATAGATGCAACATCCTGGTTATAACTCTTTCTCTGCATATTTGGAATTATTTCTTGATTTCCAATATTCTTGATGCTGTGGGTCTAGCTACTGGTCTGTTTCTTTGTGTTCCTTTGCTCTTTAATGGTTTATCCTATGTAGGATGCAACATCTATGTTGAAGGCTTAATTGTTGGGTGTTGGACTTTTGGTCCTTTTGTCCAGCAGGATGCAATTGGAGTTGGTTTAATGTATTTGTTGAATTCCATTACTAACCCCACTTTGCATACATGTAAGGAAAGAATCTGCAATACTCTTGTTATTATTAATGGTTCTTTGCAGGTTTGGAATTGTTTAATAACTTCCATTCAGTATGATTTCTCTAAGGATGATAGTTCTACTGCTAACCTACTCTTCTTTGTCCTAAAGGATCTCATTGATGAGACTCTTTTGAACCCCTATTGTGGCTCTGTTGCCCCACTACTTTTTATTGGCTTACCCTATGGTTGCAATCATTGTAGTGTTATTTTAAGCTATGATTGTTGGATTTATGGATTCACTGTCCTGCAGGCTAACCTTATTTTAATCTATGGCTATTGGATTTCTGGCTATTCTCTATCCTGCAGGTTATTGCATCATCTACCCCTATATAATGTTTGTGCTGCTAACATTTGGGATGATGTTGTTTTCACCTACTGCTATTTTTTACTTCCTAGTTCAGCTAGTCTTGGCCAGACCACTTCATTAACTATCTGGGAATTTACTTATGCATTGTATAATTTGAATGGTTGGTTTTATGGCCAACTTGTTGTTATTATCTTCCTTGGTTGTTGGATGGTCTGGATATTGTATTATATCCAAAGCTCTTGGGGTTATTTATCAGTTGGCCAGGTGATTTTGGTTTTGTCTTGCTGATTGTCTTTAACAACCTCTTATTCCCAACCTGCCAAGCGAGATTTTTTAACTTCCTATTCAATTTTATTATTTCCTTGCAGGTTTGGATTTCCTTAATGGCTTCTCTGTTAGCCTTTACTGTGATTTTGGGTTTAACTGCTAGCCTGATCAGCTTTATCTGGAAGGTTGTTTCTATTTATTATCCTTTGAACCCTTTTGCTACCATTATTAGCTTTTGGATTTTAGGGTCCTTTGTCCAGCTGGTGGTCTTTCTGGTTATTATCTGTTCCCTATTTTTTGCTTTTTACTATTTTTCTTAACAATTGAATCTATTTTCTCCTGCTCCTATTTTGTCCCACTTGGTTCTGTTAACATTGTGCAGATCCCTATGATTTTCCATATGATTATTTGGATCTTTACATATGCTTTTGGGTGGACTCTTGGCCAGCTTGTTGGTATTAACTGTCTTGGTTGTTGGTGACTGGATTAATACTCTATCTTTGTCTGGGTTTTGGTTTGTTTTGTTCAGCAAGTCTCTATTGAAGTTGTTGATTGCTTGGTGGATTTTGCTTTGAACCCCCTTATTAGTTTATTATATGCATATCATCTGAATTCATTGGTCTACTTTATCTGCTACTATATTCTCCATCTTCTTTCAGTTAAACTTGTATCTATTGCACTATTTATCCTGGATGGGTGGCTTTATGGCAAGCTAGCTTGTTTTTGTTGTCTTGGTTGTTTCTTGTCTTGGATATTTCTTTGTCTTGGTTTTTTTGACTCTATGTTGGCTCCATCTTTGTTGGCTATAGGACTTGAGGTCCTATGTTAAGCTTTTGACATTGTTGTTCGATGGTTTTGGTGATTTATGCAGGTTGCTACCTTCCAGATACCTATTTTTGTGCTCTATCTATTTGGTTATTAACTATTGCAATGTCTACTCTGATTGAGAGGTTTTATGTCCAACTTACTATCCCTTCTTATCTTGGATGTTCTTGTCTTCTTTATTCTTGTCTTGGTGGTTTTGCCTTGGTTATCTATTGTCTTGCTTTTGATTCTAATGTTGATACTCATTTGAATCCACTTTTTGAATTCTCTTCTGGTGGGTTCCAATGTTGCATTAACTATTTTGCTATTGGGGTTGGCTTTGAATGCCCGTCTTTGTTTATGTCTAGACATTGTTCATCTCCGATTATGATTTACATTATCTCGTTGTCTCTATTCCCATCTCGGTTGATTAGGTTTGTGCGGTCGTATCTATCTATTACGAATGGGTGTACCTGACGATTCTTTGCCTTTTCTTATCTTGCTTTCTTGGTTGTTTGTTGATGGATTATTGATTTTAGTCACGAATCGCTACTAGAGCTGTAGCTCTGACTATCTTTACTTGGTGCTATTTTTGGTAGGTTGTAGTCTATTTCCTATGTTGGGCTATGTTGCCTTCCTTTACAATTGCTTTTCCCAATTACTGATATGGATATTAATAAGGGGGTTGTTTCCTGGCCTCAAAGATTCATATATATATCATATGTTTGGGATGGTGTTAATTATAGGCTCATTGACTTGATTATAAGGATTTCAGCAAGTTGCCTCCTCTGCTATTTTCTTGTGGAGGGTTTATATGTTGGCTTTTTTCTCATCTTGGATATGACTTTTCATGAGGTTCTGGCAAAGATGGCTCATTCTCATATGTTTATGTATTCTCATGTCAGGGTGACTATATTGATGATACTTTTCTTAAATGGGACACCTTATCCTTGACTCTTTGCAATTTCCTCTCTATATTAGATATGGTTTTGTTTTGGTTTGCAGGTAATAAAGCTCACAAGACTTTCAACAACTGGTTGTTATCTCCTCACAGGTTTGTTGGCTATGATGGCTATGATGATCTCACTCCCTTTTGGTTTGGTAGTAGCTCTTATGATGTAACCCTTCTGCTGAAGTTTGGATGCTCATATTTGCATCTACCCCAACTTGGTGTGACTGAGCCTGAGCCTTCTCTATCATAATTCCTTACTATCATTCTCAGTTTATGTTGTTTCCATTTATCATTTTGTTTGTATTACCTTAACTATTGTAATCTCTTTCTTATTACAATTTTGTAGGTGATTCTCTCTTATCCTCTTGCAGGTTTGCTCCATATTGTCATGCCTTCTCACATCCTCCAGAGCATTGGCCCTAATCTTCCTTTGGCTTATTATGTTAATCAACTTATATCTTTTGATTGCTTTAATGTCTTCTTTTGCTTTTGGATGTACTTAGATGATTTACTCCTTTGGTTGATTGTAGCTCTTGAGGTTAAGTTTATTTGCTTTAAGGACCTTGTAACCCTCTTTTTGTGGCAATAAAATACCCTACATGGGGTTTCCCCTAAAAAAAAAAAAAAAAACCTAAACCCTGAACCTAAACCCTAAACCCTAAAAACCCCAAACCTTAAACCCTAAACCCAAAACCCTAAATTCTAAAACACTAAACACTAAACCTTAAACTAACCCTAAACCCCAAACCATAAAATCCCTAAACCCTAAAGCCTAAACCCTAATCCCTAAACCCTAAACCCTAAACCCTAAACTAACCTTAAACCCTAAGTTAACCCTAAACCCAAAACCCTAAACCCTAAACCCTATATCTTAAACACTAAACCCTAAACCCTAAACAATAAAATCATAATCCCAAAAACCCTAAACCTCATACATAAAACCATAAACTCTAAACCCTAAAAACCTAAACTAAACTAAATAACACCTAAAATAAATTAAAAACCTAGATAAAATAAAATAATAAAATAAAATTATATCATAAACTAAAACTTAAACCTAAACATAAAAATAAAAAATAAAATAAACTAGTAAAATAAACTAAAATAAAATAAATAAAACCTAAACTAAACTAAACTAAATAAGAATAAAAAACCTAAATAAAATAAAAAAAATGTAAATAAAAATAAAATAAACCTAAAATGAAATAAAATAAAAAGTAAATAAAAACTTAAACCTAAACAATAAACCTTAAAATAAAAAAAAAAACCCTAAACTTAAAAAAAAAACCTAAACCTAAAATAAATAAAAAACAAACAAAATAAAATAAAATAAAACTAAATAAACTACAATAAAATAAATAAAACCTAAACATAAACCTTAAATAAACTAAACCTAAACCCTAAACTAAATAAAATAAAATAAACTAAAAATAAACCTAAACCTAAACAAAAAAATAAAACATAAAAATAAACCTAAAATGAAAACCTAAAATTTAAACCTTAAAAATAAAATAAAAACCTAAACCTAAACTTAAAAAATTAAATTAAATTAAAACTAACCTAAAAAGTAAACATAAACGTAAACCTACACCAAAAACATAAACTAAATTAAAAAATAAACCTAAATAAAAAAATAAACTAAAATAAATAAAAAATAATTTAAATAAACATAAGTTCACTTAATTTAAAAAAAAAACACCAAATCCTAAGCCCTAAACCCTAAACCTAAACCCTAAACCCTAAATCCTAAACCCTAAACCCTTTACCATAAAACTAACACTAAACCCTAAATCCTAAACCTAAAAGTTTTAAACCCTAAACCTAAATCCTAAATCCTAACTATACTTAAATCTAAACCCTAATCCTAAACACTAAACCTTAAACCCTAAATCTTAAACACTAAACAACTTAAATCCTAACCCTAAAATCTAAACCCTAAAGTTTAAACTTAAACCCTAAACTCTTAAAACTTGTTAACCTAAACTTAAACTTAAACTATAACAACCATAAACCCTAAACCCTATACCTAAACATTAAACCCAAATCACACCCTAAACCATAAATCCTAAACCCTAAACCCTAAACCTAAATCCTAAACTTATCTCGCTTTCTATTTGGGTGCTGAAAATTTCATTTCCTATGGAGGCGATCTTTGTGACTTTTCCTATGGACATTTCCGGTTTTCCATTTTCATTAGCTTAGTTTCTTTCTTCTATCATGTGTTGTTGATCATGGTTGTGTTCTCTACTTCCTCATGGGGTAATCCAGAGATTTCTGCTGCTCCCGTGAAAGTTTCTAACTCCTTGGGGGTCTCTAGATTAAACCCTTTGCTAGCTTTAAAATCCTTCAAGGATGTTCTTGTTGGTAAGGCCAATTGCACTAGTGAGTCTCTTAGACTTATCTCTACCTTCTTTCTAGGTGTACCCATGATAATGTGTTCTAATTTGATTGTGTAAAGGCTTGCGAAACCCTTTGAATTCACATTGCTGGGTAAATTTGCTTTGCATCATCCTACTTTGGAGAATATTCATTTATTTTTTCATAGCTTGAAGCTCTCTGGTATTTTTTCTATCGAATTGATTGATTCCCATCATTTCTTGATTCAGCTTTCAAATGATTTATATTATTCTTGAGTTTTCTCTTGATGCTCATATTTTGTTTTCAATTATTAGATGTGATTGTTGAAATGGATGACTCATTTTGATGTTAAGGAGGAATACCCTATTGTTCTAATTTGGATCTCTCTTCCCAATTTGCATGTTCATTTCATTAATCATGAGTTTTTTTACTGTGGGTATGTTGTTCGGTCATCCTCTTCAAGTTGATCAGGCAACTGTTTCTAACAGCAGGCAATCTATTGCTCGGATTCTAGTAGAGTTATATATAACTAACAAATTTCCAAAGGATAAAGTTATGGATGATGATTCTATCTCAAATGATTATATTCCTGCATCTTTGCCACCTATAATTGAAGAAAATGTGATCCTTCATGAGGGCTTGATTGGTGAGCAAACTTAGGATAAAGTTTCTAATCCTGACTTGGGCACTTGTGCTTTAAACGATTCTAATTCTTCTCCTACTTTTTCATCTAATGTTGAACTAATTTCTAATATGATTTTGCAACATAATAATGATTTGGAAGAAGGTGAAGTGGCCTGCAATGATGGTTTTAATGTGCAACCTTATTTCAAGCATATCCCTGAACAATCCCTATCTGATGATGATGTTGTGGATTTGATTAATAAATTTCAAACATTTTTTAGAAAGAATAATAGAACTCCTAAAACTAAATTTCCTAACTTTGTCAGAGTTAGTAGATGTGGCTCTTTTGCCAAAAAATAAATAGTTTCTTTCTTAATTTGGAATGCAAGAGGGATTGGTACCCTCTCTGTTAGAAATAAAATTAGAAATTTAGTTTGTTCTCATAACATTTCCTTTTTGGCTATCTTGAAACCCTTTATTATTCCTTCTAACATTCCTTCTATTACTAGAATGATTGGTTTTGGTATTTTTTTCTGCTAATTCAAGCAATAAAATTTGGATTTTTTTGGAATAATCCTTTTGTTCTGTAGGTTTTGGATGATTTATTCCAAGTTGTGAATGTTAAAATTACTTATGATAATTGGTGTTATTTTGTTTCATTTGTTTATGCTTCTTGTAATAGAAATGGTAGATAGCTTCTTTGGGAAGATCTTATTAGTTTCTCATCTTCTGTTGATGCTCCTTAGTTTGTGGGTGGAGATTTTAACACAATCTCTTCTTCCTCTGAACGGGCTGATGGTAATGCTTCAAACTTATTTTCAATGGAAGATTTTAATAACATGATCCTTGATTGTTATCATACTGATATTGGCTTTAGTGGGTCACAGTTTACTTGGAATAATTATAGACTCTGACAAAAGTTAGATCGGGTTCTTTTTAACCATTTGTGGATTAACCTTCTCTCTAGTACTTCTGTGGAGCACTTAAGCAAAACCCTTTTGGAGCATTCTCCCTTGCTTATCACTGTGAACTTAAATGTTACTAAACCCTCCTCTCTTATCCTTTTTCACTTTCAAAATATGTGGCTCATGGATGATAGATTTTGGATGTTGTTGCTAGTAACTGGGGTGAACCTCTTCATCCCGATGATTCTATTTTGGGATGAGGAGATTGTGGTTCAAATTAAAAATACTTAAACAATGCCTTAATTGGTGGAATAAACATTATTTCAAGAACCTTTTGGCAATTTCAAAGAAATGGAGAATGTGGTTATAGTTTTGGAAGATGCTGTTGTTAATGACCCTTCTAAAATTCATTTGTTGGCTCAAGCAAAAAATAGGTTAACATGTTATCAAGACATGGAGGAGACCTATTGCCAGAAAAAAGCTTCTATGAAATGGATCTCTGATGGTGATCATAATATTAAATATTTTCATGTCATGGTTAGAAAGAAAAAGGCTCTAAATCACATTCATAAAATTAAAACTAATGATGGTGTTTGGTGTTCAGATAAAAAGGAGCTTACTAATTCTACTATTTCTTTTTATACAAAGCTTCTTAATAGAATTTTTGCTTATGATGAGATTTCTTCACCTGAAGTTATCCCTAATCTCATTTCTGTGATGATAACAAGATGCTTTCTTCCTTTCCTTTTGAGCATGAAATTGCTGACACTTTGCAAAGTAAAAGACTTAGGTGGTGATGGTTTTACTACCCTCTTTTCCAAACATGTTGGATTACCATTAAAGAGGACTTGGTTAAAGTTGTTCTTGATTTCTTTAAGGGTAGTACTCTCCCCAAATAGTATGGTAGCACCTCCATTATTTTAATTCCTAAAAAGGACAATACTAAAATTTGGAGTGATTTTAGGCCAATTAGCCTTTCCAATTTTTTTAATAAACTTATTTCTAAGATGTTGGCTTAAAGGTTGAGTATCTTGCTTCCTAAAATTATCTTCCTCAATCAAACCAGATTTGTTAAAGGGAAATCCATTTCAGATAATGTTCTTTTAGCCCAAGAAATGATCCATGATTTGAATGCCAAAGTTCGCAGTGAAAACCTACTTTTTAAGCTTGACATTTCCAAAGCTTATGATAATATTGGTTGGGGTTTCCTATATAAAATCTTGGCTTTATTTGGATTCTCTAATCAATTTATTTCTTTAATTAAGAATGATATTGAGAATTCTTGGTTTCTTTCTCTCTTCTAAGGCAAGGTTCCTCTTCTTGGAATATTCTCTCTTATTTTATGGAATATCTAACATGTAAATATAACTATGTACCATACTTAAAAATGCAATATACTCATTATATTAAAAGTTGTGTAATTTCTTATGGAGAGTGGCTTGAATATTAATCCTGATAGAAGTTATTTTATTACTAGCTCTTCTATTTCCTCAACTAATATTAATGTTATCAAGAATATTATAGGTTTTTCACATTAAATTCTCCCTATCAAGTATTTCGGTACTCCTTTATATGGAGGAATGAAAAGATCTTCTTTTTTTGATGAAGTCATTCAAAAAATAAATAAGAAAACCTCCTCTTAAGAGTTTAATTTACTTTCCTTTGGTGCTAGACTTACCCTAATAAAAAGTACCATTTGCTCTGCCTCTATATCTCTTATCTACTATTGTTTCAACACGTTCTATTATTAAAAGGATCAATAGACTTTTTAATAAATTTTTTTTGGGGATCTAGCTCTTCTACCAAAATATTATATTGGGCTAGTTGGCACAACCATTGTGGTCTTAATAATGAAGGTGGCTTGGGTTGCAAAATATTAGAGGATTCTATTAACTATTTTTCCTACAGAATGTGGTGGAATTTTAGAAATAACCATAGTTATTGATTTGAGTTTATGCATGCTAAATATTGTCAAGGCAAACATCCCCTCATTTATGCTTTCAAATCTGGGGATTCTCCTGTGTGGAGAAGACTTTGTAGTATCAAATAGAATGCTGAGAACCTAATTTCTTGGGGTGTCAATTCTAGTTCCTCTTCCTTTTAGTAAGATAATTGGTTGGGGCAAGGCTCTATTGATTCCTTGCTTAATACTCATTCCACTATGATGCTTAAGATTAATCAGTTAATCACTCACAATAACTAGGATGTGACTCAATTAAATATCCTTATCCCTAATATGACAGTTGACAAAATCCTAAAAAATTGTCCTTTCTCTAACTAACCCGACCAAATTTTCTTTAAAAATTCTTCTTCTAGAGATTTTATTTTTAAGGATGTTTGGAATTCCATCAGATTTAAATATCAAGAGTCTTTGGTTTTTACTAAAATTTGGAATATTTGTGCCCCTACTTTATTTTTGATTTTAACTTGGCGCATTCTAAACCATTATATCCCTGTGGATGCTACTTTTCTGAAAAAAAAATGCTTCCATCTCCCCTCTAAATGCTACTATTGCTATCACATTGAAACTGTGGATCATGTTTTTGTGAATTGCCCTATTATTGCTAAAGTGTGGAAATAGTATGATAATATTTTTAATACTTTCCAATCTAATGGTTAATTTTCTATTATGCAACTTCTTGAAGCTTGTTTCTCTCATACTTCTAAGGGTCATGTTATAATTGTTTTGGCTACTACTATTCTTTGGTATATTTGGATGGAGAGAAATGATGCTAAGCATCGTAATATTCTTATGAACTATCATCGTATTATTGCTAGAGCCAAATATAAAATTATGTCTCTTTTCAAAGATAATCTTCTTACTTACTCTAGTTTTAAAGGGTATAATTCTATGGCCTTCAATTTTGGGATTAACCTTCCCTTCGGTAATGTCTCTCCTACCTAGAAAATTATATGTTGGATTAAACCTAATTATCAATACATTAAGGTTAACAATGATGGCTTAGTTTCTAATGGCTATTATGTGGTGGTGGGATTTTGAGAGATCATAGTGGAAAGGTTATCTCTGCTTTTGCTTTCCCCTTTATAGCCTTGTTCTATGTTATTTGCTGAGCTAAAAGGTTTTCATCATGGAATTTCTATTTTTTATGGCATGGTTTTCATAAGATCTAGTTTGAAGTTGATGCTCTCCTTCTTCTAAATTTAATGAATTCTGATGCTCATGGTAATGCTGAAGTGTATTCTTTACTTAAGCATATTAGGAGGCTTCTTGTTAACCTAGATTTTCACATTTCTCATATTTATAAGGAAGCCAATTCTTGTGTTGACTTTCTTTCCAATTTGGGAGCCAAGTCTTCTTCTATGCAAATGTTTTCTAATGATGACATCCCTTTCCATTTAAGGAGTCTTGTGACTCTAGATAAAACTGGTTTTCCTTATGTTAGAAGCTTTTAATCTTTTCTCCTCTAGTGGGGATTTGGCTTTCCCCTTGTTTTTGGTTTTGAATATTTCTGGTTTTCTCTTATGCTGGTTTGGTCTTTATTTATTTCTTCTCCTAAACCTACTTTTATTTTCCTATTTAGTTTTTCCCATTCTTTGGATGGGTTGGGGCTGTCCTTCCATTCTTTGGAATTTTTCTATATTTTTTATTTTCTGGTTTTCTTTCTCTTCCATCCTGGTAGAGGTGTTTGCTATAGATGGAGGTTGTTCGGTCCTGCTTATTTTCTGATTGGTGTGGTTCTCTTTTTTGGTTGGATCTCTCTACAACCTTTTTTTTTCTTTGTATTTTCTGGTTGGTTGTTTGCTATTATTGCATGGCTATGGGTTTTTTCCCTTTATGGGTGTTACTAATGCTATTTTTGTGACCTTCCTGCTATGGTTGGATGTTTTATCTCCTTGTAGTTTGCTTACTGGGATGGTTTTTCTAGTTGTTTTTGGTTGTCCTTTATCTCTTGGGTCTCATCCTTCCCACTTGTTCCTATCCTTAAGGATTTTACTGGTGCTCTTTGGGGTGTGGCCCTCTTGGTTGGGGTTTGCTTATCAGAAGGTGGATGTTGATAGCTGTGTTGTTGTGGTTTTTGCTCCTGCAGCAAAGAGGAGTTACATGACATTGAGGGCTCTTTGTTCTTTGGTTATAGCTTGGAGAGCTATTTTCCTTTGACTATCTATCCTTTCTTTAGTGCTGCTCTAGATGAGCGTAAGGTTGGGTGCTTCAGGTTTGCTATATTGTCTAATTATTGGGTGTGCCTCCTATAATACCAATGTTATATTTTTAATTGGTATTCTAAACTGGAAGGTGGCTAACTACTGGTTGGATGTTTTTTGGATTTGGCTGATGTTTTCCCTATTGGGATTCTTGTTTGTGGCTGTCTCTGGCTGTTGGATTATTTCTGACCATAAAGGGTTATTACCATTTTTTTAGCTCATGTATCTAGCTATTTTAACTAGATTCCCATGTCTTTAGATTGGAATTGGTGGCAGTTGTCTATGGCTTTTTCTTGGGATTTTTTTCAATATTTCTAAATGGATGACTCTTTTTGTCTTTCATCCTGATGGTTCTAAGTCTAATGATTTGAATCCTTGGTTGTCTTGGTAGCTCGCAGGGTGGACTGCTTGGTTGCTTGGATTGGGTGCTCTAGCTGGCTGGTTGAGTTTAAAGAGCATTTACTTTATTATAATTTTTTTCATATTGTCAAGTCTATGTATGGATCCGGTTGTTTACTTTTCCATTCTTCTCTTCTAATGTCTACCTGCTGGGATTTTCATTTTTGGATTGTGGTTGAACCTCTACCCTTTCCTATTTTGTTGGTTTTGCTTCCTATCATCATTCTTGATGTTAGTCTTACAGTTAATCTGGATAGTATTATCATTTATGGATCTTGGCATGTTTTTTTAATGAAGGACCTTACTAATTATGGTCATCATTTTGCCTTGTTGGTCTTTGCTTAGTCATATTTCCTTTATTGTGAGGTTTGCTCCTAGCAACTATGTTAGAAATTCTTGGTGGTGGCTTTCATGGTTCTCCCTATGGTCTAAGGCTTTCCTAATGTGTTACCTCCTTATCTGCTATATTGAGTTTAATATATCTGACTACTGGGTTTTTTGTGGCTACATTTGCTGTTTGAAGTTTATGCAGGTTTGTGCGATGATCGTCATTGGATAAGGAACTACAAGAGGTATGCTGGCAATGATGGCCATGATGCTTCCCACTCCTTCTTTTGGTTGGTAGTGCTATATGTATTTTTAACCCTTCACTTGAAGTCTGGATGCTTACATATGGTGCTGCTCCTTAAGATGACTATTACTAAGCCTGAGCCTTTTCTTCATCTTTTTTACTTCTATATGCTCTTATATTTTATGCTTAATTAACTATTTCATTATCTATACTAATCCCTTTTCAAGCTTGTAGAAGATCTACAGGTTGGGAGACTTTTCTTGGATTGATGGTTTTATAGAGGAGGAAGTTTGTCGGATTTCATGGATTATTTTTATGGATCTCTGCTTTTTTTATTAGCTTCCTTTCTTCATCCATTCTATTAGCTAGGGGGCTTATCTCCTTAGGACTTTTGGTAGCTCTTTGAGCATTAGTTTAGAGATTTGCCCCGTCTAAGGACTTTGTACCTTTTCTTTATGGTAATAAAATTTCCCAAATTTCCTAAAAAAAAACCTAAACCCTAAACCCTAAACCTTAACTCCTAAACCCTAAACCCTAAACCCTAACCCTAACCCTAAACATAAACTCTAAACCTTAATCCCTAAACCCTAAACCTTAAACCTTAAACTTACCCTAAACCCTAAATCTTAAACCCAAAAAACCCTACACCCTTAAGACTAAACCCTAAACCCTAAACTAACCTAAACCATAAGCTAACCTAAACCTAAACACTAAACCCTAAAACCCTAAACCCTAAACTCCTAAATCTAAACTTAAACCTAAACTAAACCCTAAAAACTAAACTTAAACCTAACTTAAACCTAAACCTACTTTAAACTATAAACTCTAAACTCCTAAACTAATCTAAATTAACTAATCTAATCTCTACAACCTAAACCTAAATGCTAACCCTAAATCTAAACCTAGCCTAAACCCACTAACCCTAAACTAGTAACCCTAAAACCCTAAACTAAAGTATAAACCCTAATCCTAAACCCTAAACCCTAAACTCTAAACTAACTTAAACCTAACCCTAAACTCTAAACTATCCTAAACATTAAATACTAAACCCTAAATTAAACCCTAAACCCTAAACCCTAAACCTACTAACCCTAAACTAAACCTAAAACCATAAACCCTAAACTAAACTTACTCTAAATACTAAACCTAAATAAAACCTAATAACTTAAACCTAAACTAAGTAAAACCTAAAAATAAAATAAATATAAAAAAAAACCTAAACCTAGATAAAATAATAAAATAAATAAAAAACTTAAACTAAAAAATTAAACCTAAACCTAAAAATATATAAAATAAACTAATAAAATAAACTAAAATAAAATTAATAAAACCTAATCTAAACTAGAGAATAAAATAAACATAAGAATAAAAAACCTAAATAAAATAAAAACTAAACATACAATAAAAATAAAATAAACCTAAAATAAAATAAATTAAAACTAAATAAAAATATAAACCTAAAAAATAAAGCTTAAAATAAAAAAACCCTAAACTAAAAAAACTTAAACCTA
Source organism: Cymbidium sinense (assembly GCA_021442155.1). Lineage (NCBI taxonomy): Eukaryota > Viridiplantae > Streptophyta > Magnoliopsida > Asparagales > Orchidaceae > Cymbidium > Cymbidium sinense. Next base: position 151,683,572 of record CM038214.1, read on the forward strand.
AATTAAAAATAAAATAAACCTAAACCTAAACCTAAACTAAAATAAACTAAACTAAAATAAATAAAACTTTAACCTAATCCTAAAATAAACTAAACCTAAACCTAAACTAAATAAAATATAATAAACTAAAAATAAACCTAAACCGAAACTAAAAAAAAAAACCTAAAAATTAACCAAAATTAAAAACCTAAAACATAAACCTAAAAAAATAAAATACAAACTAAACCTAAACCTAAACCTAATATATATATATATATATATATATAAACCTAAAAAGTAAAATAAAAATAAAACTAAACAAAAAAAACTAAACCTAAAGCTAAATTTTAAAATAAATTAAAATAAAAAGCTTAAACCAAATTAAATAAACCTAAAATAAATAAACAAAATTAAATAAAAATAAAATAAACCTAAATAAAATAAAGTAAAAAAAATAAAAAAACTAGATAAACATAAACCTAAGAGTTTACTTAATTTAAAATAAAATAAATTTTTTTAAAAAACAAACTAACTCTAAACCCTAAACCCTAAAACTAACCCTAAACTTACAACCCTAAACCCTAAACCTAAACCCTAAAATCTTAAACCTTAAACCCTAAACCTTAAACCCTAAACCTAAGACCCTAAACCCTAAACCCTAAACCTTAAACCCTATAACCTACAACCCTAAACCATAAACCCTTAACCCTAAACCCTAAACCGTAAACCCTAAATCCTAAAAACCTAAAAACCTAAACCTAAATTAAATAAACCTAAAAATAAATAAATAAATAAATAAAATAAAAGCATAAACTAAAACCTAAACCTATAAAACCTAAACCTAAACGTAAAAATAAAATAAATTGTAAAATAAAAATTAAATTAAAATAAAATAAATTAAACCTAAACTTAACTAAAAAATAAAATAAACCTAAAAATTTTAAACCTAAATAAAATAAAACCTAAATAAAAAATAAAAATAAAATATTCCAAAAATAAAATAAAAAATAAAACCTAAACCTCAAAATAAATAATAAATAAAACCTAAACCATAAGTTAAAAATACAAAAACCTAAACCTAAACCTAAACTAAAATAAACTAAACTAAAATAACTAAAACCTAAACATAAACCTAAAATAAACTAAACCTAAACCATAGAATAAATAAAATAAAATAAACTAAAAATAAACATAAACCTAAACTAAAAAATAGAACATAAAAATAAGCCTAAAAAAATGTAAAACTTAAACTTAAAAAGTTAAATTAAAAACTTAAACTAAAATAAATAAACATAAAATTAAGAAATTAAGATAAATAAAAATTAAAAATAAACCTAAATAAAAATATAAAATATTAATTTTTTAAAAATAATCCTAAACCTTAAACCCTAAAACTAACCCTTAAACCTAAACCTACAACCCTAAACCCTAAAACCTACAGCCCTAAACCCAAAATCCTAAACCCCAAACCCTAAATTCTAAACACTAAACCCTAAACCCTAAACCCTAAACCATAAACCCTAAAACCCTAAAACTAAAACCTAAACTAAATTAAACCTAAAAATAAAATAAATAAAAAAACTTAAACCTAAATAAAATAAAAGAAAACCTAAACTAAAAAATAAACCTAAAAATAAAATATAAAAAAATAATGACTAAACTAAAATAAAATAAATAAAAACCTAACCTAACTAAAAAATTAAATAAACTTAAAAAATAAAAAACTAAATAAAATAAAACCCAAATGTGAAATAAAAATAAAATGAACCTAAAATAAAATACAATAAAAAATAAATATAAACTTAAACCTAAAAAATAAACCTAAAAATAAAAACTAAAAATAAATAAAAATTAAAATTTAAACCCTAAACTAAAAAAAAACTTAAACCTAAAATAAAAAAATAAAATAAACCTAAACTAAAATAAACTAAACTAAAGTAAATAAAACCTGAACCTAAACCAAAAATAAACTAAACCTAAGCCTTAAACTAAATAAAATAAAATAAATAAAAAATAAACCTCAACCTAAACTAAAAAATTAAACCAAAAAATAAACCTAAAATAAAAACCTAAAACCTAAACCTAAAAAAATAAAATAAAAACCAAAAGATAAACTTAAAAATAAAAAATAAAACTTAAGCCTAAAAGAAAAAACTAAATTAAAAATTAAACATAAACCTAAACTTGAACCTAAAAAAATAAATTAAAATAAATAAATAAAAATAAAATAAATAATCTAAACTAAATAAAAATATAAAATAAAATAAACTAAAATAAATAAATAATAAACTAAATAAACCGAAACCTATTGTATACTTAGTTATTTTAAAAAAAACCCCAAAATGCTAAACCCTAAAACTAACCCTAAACCCTAACCCAAAATCCTAAACCCTAAAAACCCTAAACCCTAAAGCTTAAACCTTAAACCCTAAACCCTAAACCCTAAACTAACCTTAAACCCTAGGCTAACCCTATATCCTAAACACTAAAAACCCTAAACCCTAAAGCCTAAACACTAAACCCTAAACCCTAAAACTAAACCCTGACATTAAACCCTAAACCCTAAACTTTAAACCTTAAACCCTAAACCCTAAACCCTAAAAAGCAAAAAACCTATAAACATAAACCTAAGCTAGTTAAAAATAAAATAAATAAATGAAACTTAAACCTAAATTAAATAATAAAATAAAATAAAGAAAAATCAAAACTAAAACTTAAACTTAAAACTAAAAGTTAAATAAATAAAAAATCCTAAACCTAAATAAAATAAATAAAGAAATTAAATAAAAACAAAACTAAAACCTAAACCTAAACCTAAAAATAAAATATAAAAAAAACTAAATTAAATCAAATAAAAACCTAAACTAAATTAAAAAAATAAAATAAACCTAAGAATAAAAAACCTAAATTAACTAAAAACTAAATGTAAAATAAAAATAAATAAACTTAAAGTAAAATAAAATAAAAATGAAATAAATACCTAAACCTAAAAAATAAACCTAAAAGTAAAACATAAAAATAAATAAAAAATAAAACCTAAACCTAAACTAAAATAAATAAATAAAAAATAAACAACCTAAAACCTAAACCTAAACCTAAACTAAATAAAATTAAATAAACTAAAATAAACCTATGAATTAAAAACATAAACCTAAAAATAAACTTAAAACAAAACCTAAAACCTAAACCTAAATAAAACAAAATAAAACCTAAACTAAACCTAAAATAAAAAAAATAAACTTAACCTTAAAAATAAAATAAAATGAAACTAAAGTAAAACAATAAACATAAACCTAAACTTAAACTAAAAAATAAACTAAAATAAATAAACATAAAATAAAGAAACTAAGCCAAAAGAAAATAAAAAAATAAACTTAAATAAAAATATAAAAGAAATGAAATAAACTAAATAAATGTATGCCTACTAGTTTACTTAATTAAAAAAAACTTTAAACCCTAAATCCTAAACCCTGCTAGTTTATCTCTTCTATTTCTATATCTGCTCATAGAATCAATAAAATAAAGGATATTACTGGTTTTTCTCTTTAATGTCTTCCTATCAAATATTTAGGCTCTCATTAATATTGTTGTCCTAAGAGATCTCATCTCTTTGATGAGGTTATCCAAAATATTCAGAATAAAGTTTCTACCCTTGAATTTCATTTTTTTATCTTTTGGTGATAGATTAATTATTCTTAAAAGTATTCTTTAATCTCTTCCTTTATTTTTGTTTCTTAATATTGTTCCTACTTCCCTTGTTATTATTCAGATTGAATGAATTTTTAATAAATTTTAATAAGTTTTTTTGGGGTTCTAGGCATTCGACCAAAAGGCTTCATTGGGCTTCGCAGCATGTGGTACTTTATTTGAACGTGGTATTGGTTGCAGGTCCTTGATGGATTCCACCAATGTTTTTTCCTATAAACTATGGTGGAATTTTTGGAAGAATGTTAGTCTTTGGGCTAATTTTATGAATTTCAAATATTACAAAGGTAAGCATCCCTTAATTTGTAACTATAAACATGGTGATTGTATTGCTGGAAAATGCTTTTGTGATGTTAAATGACTTGTAGAACCTCTCATTTTCTTGGGTATCAATGGTGGTTCTTCCTTCTTTTTTTGGCAAGATAACTGGATGGGGGTTTATTAAATTGATTCTATGCTTAATACTCGTTTAACCTCTTCTTTGAAAGTTAATCTTTTTTTTAATGGTGATTGAAATCACTCTATCTTAAATGATTTGATTCTTGAATCCATTTGAAATAATATCACCAATATTATTATTGATGGTACTATTTCGGATCAAGCTCTTTACAACATTTCTAGTAATGGTGATTTTTCCATTAAAGATACTTGGCACCATATTAGAGTTAATAAACCCTCTTCTCTTATCTTTCTTAAAATTTGAAATAATATTATTCCTACATCTTATTTGATTCTTGTTTGGAGGATTTTAAGGAGTTTTATGGTTGTTGATTCTTTACTTTTGGATAAAGGCTTTTATCTTCTTTCTAAATGCATGTGTAGCTTTCATATTGAGAATGTTAGTCATGTTTTTGTTAATGGTGCCATTGCCTCTAAAGTTTGGGGTTAGTATGAGGAGTTATTTAATTTAAGTTATTTTAATGGTAAGCTTTCTTTAATGCAACTTCTTAACTCTTATTTTCTAAATACTATTAAAGGGCATATCAAAATTGTGGTGGCTTTTACTTTGATTTGGTTTATTTGGCTTAAATGATGTTAAGCATCGAATGTGCCTATGAATCATAAGAGGATTATTGCGAAGACTAAAGGTAAGATTTTTTCTTTACATAAGGCTGCTCTTCTTAGTGGTACAAATTATAAAGGTTGCAAGTTTGTTTCCTCTAAGTTGGGTATCAAGTTTTCGTATTGTGACTCACCTCCTATTTATAAAATCATTGACTGGATTAAGCCTCTTAATTATTGTATTAAAATTAATACTGATGACTCTATTGCACTTAACAAGTCTAGTTGTGGTGATATTTTTCAAATTAGTCTTGGCAATATTATCTTGGCTTTTTCCACTCCTCTCTCTACTACTTTAGTTATTATGGATGAATTGATGGCTGTTTATCATGCTCTTAAGCTTTGTTTGGACAAAAATTTTCTTACTATTTGGTTGGAATCTGATGCTGAGATGGTTGTTTCTATGATCAATTCTAATCACAAGGGTAATGCTGAGTTTTTCTATTTAATTATGATTATATAACTAAATAAATTAAAAAGTAAACCTAAACCCTAAAACTTAATAAACCTTAACCTAAACCTAAACCTAAACCTAAACCCGATGAAAACCCTAAAATCCACGCTCTCGACTGCGGTGCTCTCTGGCGATTCCATGTTCCCTTATTTTCCTTGTGGCTTGGTCAATCTTCGATCCTTCTCAATCCTAATTTTTGATTATTTATCTCTGATTGTCCGCTAATATGAGTTTCTCTTTGCTCTTTCAATGGCGGAGGAGTCGCTTTCTGCACAACCGAGCTTTTCGAACTTGGAGGCGTCAGCTAGGGCTTATGATTTATAAGGTATTATGGATCCGACATCATCCATTAATGTGCCTGCTGTTAAGTCCTTCAAGGATGCATTATCTGGTAAGAACTCTTCCCCTAATGCTACGGTCAATTTGATCTCAACCTCTTTTCATGGGATGCCTGCTGTTATGTGTTCAGATCTTGACGTGGAAAAGTTGGCGAAGCCTTTTGAATTCTCTTTAGTTGGTAAATTTTCCTTACGTTGGCCAACTCTCGATAACATCTGATCATTTTTTCATATCCTTAAGCTCTCTGGCATTTTCACCGTCAGTTTGATTAATCCTAGGCATATTCTTATTCAGCTCACTAATGACTTAATTACTCAAGAGTTTTTGCTCGTCGCTCCTACTTTGTGTATAATTGTCAAATGAGGCTTTTGAAATGGTCTCCTCTTTTTGATGTAAAAGAGGAATCTCCAATTGTTCCTTTATGGCTAGCTCTTCCTAATATGAGAATACACTACATTACACATCAAGTTCTCTTTGCGGTTGGTGCTCTCTTTGATCGACCTCTTCAAATTGATCGCCATCGCCAGAGATCATGGCCTTCCTGTTTTGTATTTTGGTTGAGATTGATATTACCAAAAAGTATCCTAAAGAAGTATGGATCGGCTCTAAGAAATTTGGTTATAATAAAAAAGTGGAATTTGAAAATTTTCCTATTTTTTGCACACATTGTAAGATTCATGGTCATGATCATTCTGAATGCTTTGTGTTGCATCCTCATCTTAAAAAGAATAAATTGTTAGATCCTAATCCCTCTAGCAAAAATGAAAAAATCAATAAATTTTCTTATGTGCCTAAAGTCACTCAAAATGGAACTCATCCCCCTACCCCTACTCTTGTATTATCTACTGATTTGCCTATTGAAGAGAAATTTGAGCATGTTAAAAATAATGCTTATGATGTTCGTGAGGAGGCTAATGATAACTTACCTAACATGGCTTCTAATTGTAATAATTTGGCTCCTCAAGATAATACCTTGACTCAGTCTAAACTACCCATCTTGGCTAGTGAATCTGAGGAGACACATATGAACCCTAGTGGTGATTTGAATGAAAACTTCAGGGTGAATCAAAATCTGAAAACAAATTCTACAATTGTTCATCTGATGAAAGAACAAAATCTGAAGAATGGTGATCCTTTGGTCATGGTACAAAATCTGAAAGGTAATTCTGAAACTGAGCATGAAATTTATGTTATTAATGGCTTCACAACCTCTCCTTCTCCTACCCTACAGAGTGATACACATGCTAACCCAATTTCTCAACTTAATTCTGACATTGAAGAAGGGAAATTACCATTAGGAATGCTTTGACAGATACTGGTCCTATTCTGTATATCATAAATCACTCAATCTCGAATGAAGATACTTTGGACATAGATAGACCTTTTCAAACTATTATTAAAAAAAATTCCTTAAAGCTAGAATGTTCACTAATAGCTCCACCAGAACCACTAGATCTTCTCTAACTTCCCATAAATAATTATTTCAGGTTGTCTCTTCTTCTTTCTTTTTATTTTTTTAGTTATCTCTTTTCCTCTTCTTCTATTTTATTATGATCAATCTTCTTATTTGGAATGTTCAGGGTATTGGGACTCTCATTATTCATAACTGTATTAAAAGCCTTTGTTGTACTCATAACATAGCCTTACTTGTTATTATTGAACCATTCATACACTCTTCTAAGATCACCCATGTTGCTAGAATGCTTGGATTTGAAAATTTATTCTATAATATTAGCAATAAAATTTGGTGCTTTTGGAATAATTTAGTCAACATCTCTATCCTTGATGAACTTCAACAATTGGTTAATGCTCAAATCTCATTGGGTGAATTTTCTACTTTTGGTTCCTTTATTTATACATCTTGTAATAGAGCTCGTAGGAACATCCTTTGGGATAACTTAAGAACCTTTACCTCCTCTGCCAACAAACCTTGGTTGGCTGGGGGTGATTTCAGCACTATTCTCGCTTCTTCAAAAAGAAGGGGAGGTTGCTCTCCTAACATTCATTCCATGGAAGATTTTTCTAATATGATCCTTGATTGCAATCTAATTGATATTGGCTTTTCAGGCTTCGACTATACATGGCATAACTCTAGACTCTGGCAACGGCTTGATAGGACCCTCTTTAATTCCCTTTGGATTAATCAATGGCCCCTTACTTCTGTTGAACATTTGAGCATAACTTCAATCAATGCTCGATTTTTGTCAAAATCCTTCCAGTAGACTATCCTCCCTTACTTCTTTTAGATTCCAAAATATGTGGATCCAACATAGTGATTTCATACATATTATTTCCATTAATTGGATGGCCCCTATTCATTCGGATAATTCTGTTAAAGGCATGATTCGCCATTGGCTTAAGCTTAAAAGGCTTAAACAAAACCTAAATTTGTTGAACAAATATCATTTTAAAAATCTTTTTGCCAATCTCAAAAATATGGAGCAATTAGTTTGTTCTCTTGAAGATGCTGTTTTGATTGATTCTACTAAGCTTGAGAAGTTGAATGCAGCTAAAGACAACTTGATTAATTATCATAACATGGAGGAAACCTACTGGCGACAAAAGGCTCTAGCAAACATATTGCTTATGGTGATAGAAATACAAGGTATTTCCAAGCTCTTTTCAAAAAAAAAGAAAGCCTTAAACTCTATTAAAAAAATCAAAAATGATAATGGCAGCTGGATCACTGACAATAATGATATTAAAGATTCTGTCATACAACATTTTAAAAACTTATTAAACAAAAACCCATCCTTAGAAGCCCTCTCCAACACACACCTGATTCCCTCAATGATTACTAATCATGACAACCACTTACTCGCTTGGCCCCTTCAAACCGAGATAGATTCTCACAACATGAAAATTGATTGTTTCGCCTGGCTACATGACTCAATTCTTTCAGCACTATTGGCCTATTATTAAGTCTGACCTTGTTGATGATGTTGTTGATTTTTTTGATGGAAACCCCTTAGATATTTTTCTAGCACTTCCATTGTTCTTATTCCCAAAATTAATAATCCTAAATCTTGGGGTGATTTCAGACTTATTAGCCTTTGCACCTTCTTTCATAAACTCATTGCTAAATTAATTGCTAATAGAATTAGTCCGCTGCTGCCTAAAATTATTTCCCCCAACCAAACCGCTTCATTAAAGGTAGAGCTATATCGATAACATACTTCTAGCCCAAGAGTCGATTCATGACATTGATGTTCCTATCAGAGGTGGCAACATCCTTTTCAACTGGACATCTCTAAAGCTTTTGATGACCTCCCTTGGGATTTCCTCTTTCAAATTCTTCATTTGGGTTTTCGATAATTTTACCGATCAAAATTGTATTACCAATGTTTGGTTCTCTGTTATCATGAATGGTGAGTCCCTTGGTTTTTTCCCTTCGATGCATGGCTTGAGACAAGGTGATCCCCTTTCACCCTCTCTTTTTATTATTGCTATTGAATATCTTTCGAGGAGCCTGAATGATCTTTTCTATAATAACCCTAGCATGTTTTTAGAACTCAAGGTGGTCTTTCAGTCTCTTATCTTAGTTTTGCTGATGACTTTATAATCTTTTGCAATGCCTTTATTCATCACATTAAAACTATTAAGAATCTTTTAAATAAATTTGGCAATGAAAGTGGTCTTTTTCTTAATGAAGGCAAAAGTTGTTTCATTCCTTAATCTAAAATCCCTAGTAATAAGATCAACCAAATCTTGAGAATTACTAATTTGAACAACAACTTCCTATTAAATATCTTGGTGCTCGCTTTTAAAGGTCGAAAAGATCTCATCTTTTGATGAGTTAATCCAAAAAATCTCTAAAAAAATTTTTTGCTTGGGAATTTCATTTACTCTCATTTGGTGGTAGGCTCACTTTGATTAAGAGCACCCTTAACTCTTTGCCTCTATATCTCATCAAACCATTATGTCAACCAATTCTACCATTAACAGAATTGAGCATCTCCTTAACAAATTTTTCTAGGGTTCTAACAATTCCTCTAAAAGAATGCACTGGACCTCTTGGTATAAAAGCCATGGCACTCTTGCTGAAGGGGGTCTTGGATGTAAGCCAATCAAGGAAGCTATCGCCACTTTTTCCTATAAACTTTGGAATTTTAGAGTAATAATAGTCTTTGGGCTAATTTCATGACTAACACCGCTGTGGTAAGCACCCTCTCATTTGCCCCTATAAAGCGGGAGACTCTCCTATTTGGAAAGACTTTGTTCCATCAAATGGGATGCCAAATCATTAATTTCTTGGGGGATTAACTCTGGCCTCTTTCTTTTGGCAAGATAACTGGACTAGAGGTGGGTCCATTGATGATTTACTTTCTACCCATTCCACTGCTGTTATTAAAGTGAACTCTTTCTAGCAGAATAATATGTGGAACAATAGTAAGCTTACTGATTATATTCCTTCCTCTCTTTTAACAAGCTCACTAATATTCCTATCATACATAGAAATCATGATCAGATCCTTTTTAAGATTTCTCAAATTGGTGATTTCAACTTTAAAAATGTTTGGATTCTTATTAAAGAAGCTTATGATTTTTCTAATGTGTTTTTCAAACTTTGGAATAACATTATTCCTACTTCCTTTTCTGTTCTTACTTGGCGTATTTTGAAAAACTTCATCCCTATTGACTCCTTGATGTGGGGGAAAGGTTTTCACTTACCTTCAAAATGTCACTGCTGCTTTCACACTGAGAATGTAAATCATGTTTTGGTTAATGAAGCCATTGCTTCCAAACTTTGGATTTGGTATGATAATCTCTTTAACATTGTCAAATTCAATGGCTCCTTAAGTTTATACCAACTTCTCAAAGTTTATTTTGATAACACTACTAAAGGTCACATTAAAGTCATAACTGATATCACTCTTATTTGGTTCATATGGATGGACAAAATGATGCAAAATATCATGGGATTCCTATGAACCACATGAGGATAATTGCTAGAATTAAAAACAAAATCCATGACTTGTTCAATGCCAATTTAATTAACTACAAATAATTCAAAGGATGTAAATTTGTGGCCATTAAACTGGGTTTTAACTTGCCGGATCAACCCAACTATAAAGATGACAAGATTGTTTATTGGGTAAAACCTCATGTTAAAACTATTAAAATTAACACTGATGGCTCTATCTCAAAATAGGCCGTGGTGGCATTTCAAATCTAATGGTAAAGTCCTTTGTGCTTTTCTTACCCCTTAATATTTGCTGCCTTTGTCAACTAATGGCGTACGAGCTCTGGATTTGCCTTCAAAAGGTTGGCTCAATATTTGATTGAGGTGGATGCTCACACGATTGATCTTTTGACTTCCACCAAAATGGGCAGTGCAGAATTGCACTATCTACTCAAGAAGACTAGAGCTCTCCTTTCTCAACTCTATTTTAAAATCTCTCATGTATGGCTTGAGGGTAATGCATGTGCTGATTACCTTGCCAATCTGGGTGCTAGATTGGATGATATAAAATTATTTGATCAACTTACTCTTCCTAAACATTTACTTGGATTGGTGAATCTAGACAATACTGACTCCCTTATCTTAGAAATTAATCCAACCTATTGGATTGATATGCTATATTACCTGATTAACTACATGATCATTTTCTATTTAGTGTTGTTTCTTGGGAATTTCTGATGCATCATGATATCCCTATTGGTTTAATTACTAGCTTTAATTGGGGCCTGCCGCTATTCCTACTCTAATGTGTTGATGTTCATTTGGAATTTCATCAATGCTAGTTATTTCTTGGCATCCATTGGTTTAACTCTCCAACCTTAAATGGGCCTTACCGCTTCATTGCTTCCACTTTTAATGCTAAGGTGTTTCCTGTTTGCTAGAGGGAGATGTATTACTTTATGCTTTATTTTCTGCTTTATTTTTTTATCAACAGGGATAGACCTCTTACCATAAATATTTTGATTATGGATCCTACTATTTATATTTCTGATTTTATGATTAAAGCTATGTTCTTCCTCCTTTCTCTTTCTGGAATTATATTCTGGGGCATTTGTCTCAATGTTTAGATGCTATACTTCTGTATACCCTTATGGCTGGCCCTAATTTATCTATTATTATTCTCTTTATTATGGTTGTGGACCCTCCTATGTTCCATAACCTTACCTCCACAACCTTTAAGGAGAGAAATTTCAATATCTTTGTTATTATAACTTCTTTTCTACATGATTGGAATTATTTCTTGATTTCCATCTAGTCTGTTATTACTGATGCTGTGGGATTAGCTGTTGGCCTGATATTATGTGTCTTGATGGATCTTAAAGATGGCTTTCCTTTGGACCACTTTATAACCGATGTTGTAACATTGTTTTTTACTGGCTTTTCTTATGGTGGGTGCAATATCTATTTTGATGTTTTAATTGCTAGTTGTTAGATTTCTGGGCCTTTTGTCCTGCAGGCTGCTCTTGGGGTTGGTTTGCTGATTGTATTTGCTAACCTCATCTCCCCAACCTGTAAGGAGAGTAACTGCAATACCCTTGTTATTATTATTGTCTCTTTGCAAGATTGGGCTTACTTAATGATTTCCTTTCAGTCTATTTTTTTAGGATGGTAGTTCTGATGCTAACCTGCTCTCCTTTGTATTGAAGGATCTCATTGATGGCTTACTTTTCAACCCTTTATGTGGCTATGTTGCCCCACTGTTCTTTTCTGGCTTATCTTATGGTTGGTGCAATAATTGTAGTGCTATTTTATTTGTTGGTTGTTGGATTGTTGGGTCCATTATCCAGCAGGATGCCTTTGTGGTCGGTGGTCGTTTGTTGTTATTTTTCGATTGTTTCTGTGTTTGGAATTACTTCTGTTGTTGCCCCACTATTTTGCTATATGCAACCAGTCAGTGATCAATGTTTGAAGTCTACTTAATATCTTATTTTTTCCCTATTGGTTCTAGAATTGTGATCACCGTGATTATGCTATTGCCTCATTGGATATTAACCTATGCACGCTTACTCAATGGGTGGATTTTATTTGTTGGTAGTTACTATCTTGGTTGTTGGTAACCGGATTAATGCTCAACAAGCGCTCGGTTTTGGGATCTTATCACCGCAGACCTCTTTTGAGGTTTTGGTCGCATGGTGGCTTTGCTTTCTTTTCTCGCATTATTGTTGTTTGCAATAGGGCTACTACTGATCATCACATGTTTGAGGCCTATCTAAACTGTTGCTATTTTTTCCATCTTAGTTCAACTAGACTTGGCCAGACCACTTCATTATCTACATGGAATTTATCTTTTGCATTGTCTATTTTGAATGGGTGGTTTTATGGCCAAATTGCTATTTTTTCCTATCTTGGTTGTTGGCTGAACTGGATCATTGGGTTTTATGCCAGTTACCATGGGTCGTATCATGCTCGCAGGTGCTTTTGGTGTTGTCTTCGATTGATTTTGCTAACTTCCCAACGTCAAGAGAGAAACTACAATTTTCTGGTTATTTTTATTATCTCTTTACAAGATTGGTCTTTCTTTATGATTTCTTTCCAGTCTGCTTTTCCTGAGGATTTTGGTTTAGCTGCTAGCCTATTCATCTTTACCTTGAAGGATTTCAATGTTGATTATCTTTTGAACCCATTTTGTTTCTTTTTTGCATCTCTGATTTTCACTAGCTTATCATATGGTGGGTGCAATAATTGTAATGTTGTTATCATTGTTGGCTGTTGGACTTTCAGGTCCTATGTCCGTAGTGTCTTCGATTTGTTTGTTTCCTGCCGCTCAATATTTTTGCCGACAAACCTGCTCTTGACACTGATGTTTGGATCTACTTAACCTATTGTTGTTTTCTTCCTCTTGGTTATGTTAGATTTGTGCAGATCACTGAGATCATGCTTTTTCTAAGTTTATTTTAACCTATGCATTGTTTACTCTGAATGGGTAAATTTATGGCCAGCTTGCTGGCTATTACTATCTTGGTTGTAGGCTGAACTGGATTACTGAGTTTTCTGCTCAATAAGCTAATTCTGGGATTGTCTTTACTTGGAGTTGTTTGTGGTGGGGAGCAGCTTATTACCTATGCCTTATGGTTCATCTAATCTGTTGCTGCATTCCCATCTCCTCTCTAATCAACTTCTGCAATTCCTGTGGTAATTTGGGATTGGGATATGCTATCTTGCCTTACACTTGCTGGTTATTAACTTCTGTAACTTCTGTAACAAGGAGGTTGTTAACTTTTTTCATTGCTTTTCATTGCACTACTTTGTTTGGGGTATATCCCTGGGCTGTTTGCTGGGCTATTTACCAGGATTGTTTGATTAATATTTGTCCCTTATGTTTGGGATGGGGTTAATTCCATGCTATTTTTTTGCCTTGCTGGATTTCAGCAGGTCTTTCATTGGTCTTTTATCTTCTTACCTCTGCCTGTCCTTTTCTGCTCTTTTCCTGTGGTGGGTCTTCATGCTGATATAATTAAACCATTGGACCTACTTAAAAGTATGGTAGACCTGACAATGATGGTTCACTTTCATTTGTGTTGGGATTCTCTTGACATGGTGCCTAATATGATGACATTTATTCTGCATGGGATCCCCTTACCCATTCTCGCTTCTCGCTTTCTTGTCTATTCAAGATATTTTGCTTAGGTTTGCGTACTAAGGCTCAACATACATTCAACAAATGGTTGCTATCTGTGTTTGTTGGCTATGATGGTCGCGGATGATTTCACTCCTTTTGTTTTGGTAGTAGCTCTTGTGATGTAACCCTTCTAAAAGTATGGATGCTCATATTTGCATCCGCCCAACTTGTGGACTGAGCTTGAGCCTTCTATCACACTTCCTTATTATCTTTTTTTTTATGCTACTTTTTTCACTGTCAGATTACCTTAATTGCTTTAATTTTTTTTTTATTCTTTTTTTTCTATAATTTTGCAGGAGCAATTCTCTTGTTCTCTTGCAGGTTTGCTACATAGTTTCATGCAATCTCTCATCCTGAAGAGCTTTGGCCCTAATCTTCCATTGTCTTATCTTGTTAATCAATATGTATCTTTTTCTTTCCTTACTCTTTTATTTTGCTTTTGGTTGTATTTAGATAGGGGATTTACTCTCTAGGCTGATTGTAGCTCTTTGAGCAATAGTTGTGGAGTTTATCCCCTTTAAGGACCTTGTAACTCTTTTTTTGTGTGGAAATAAAATTCCCCCTATATGGGGTTTCCTTAAAAAATACCTAAACCTAAACCCTAAGATTGGGCATAACCTTGATGGCAGGAACATCATCGTCAACAAGGCTCAGTCTAGATCTAGCGGTGGAGGCGAAGGTGGAGGCGGCCATTATCATAGTGGTGGTGGGGGATTTGGAGGTGCTAGTGGATATCGAGGTGGTGGTCAGAGTAGTGGTGGTTTTTGAGGCGGGAGGAGCAACGAAGTTTACAATCGTGGTGGTGGTGGAGGGAGAGATCAGGGATACGATGGTGAATCCCTCTACTCCAGATGTCGGGGTGGTTCTAACTATCTAGTATTTCTAAAGAATGACCAATCTGCTCTGTTGCTTATGGAACTGTGTCTTTATAGTAGAGACGGTTCTAGCTGTCTGGGGTTTCTGATTTGCTCTATCTATGCTCATTTTTTATCTATGTCGTCGCTTGTGACTTAGAAAACTTGGTGTGTTGCTTGGTTGATGAAATCGAAAAGAAGAAATGTTGAATCTGAATTTGTTCTCTATTAAATAAAAAAATTAAAACCCAAACCCTAAATTAAAACTTGAAACCTAAACCCAAAACCCTAAATCCTAAACCCTAAAAACCTTAAACCCTAAACCATAAACATACAACCCTAAACCATAAACAATAAACCCTAAAACCCTAAACCCTCAACCCTACACCCTAAATCCTAAACCCTAAACCCAAAACATACAACCCTAAACCCTGAACCTTAAACCCCAAACCCTAAACCCTAAACCCTAAAAACCTAAAAACCAGAGCTTAAACTAAATAAAACCTAAAAAGGAAATAAAAAAATACTAAACCTAAATAAAATAAAAAAATAAAATTAAATATAAACCTATATTAAAATATAAAGCGAAAGATAAAATAAAATAAAAAAATATAAACAAACAAAAATAAAATAAATAAAAACCTAAAGTAAACTAAAAAATAAAATAAACCCAAAAATAAAAAACTGAAATAAAATAAAACCTAAATATAAAATAAAAATAAAATAAACATAATAAAAATAAAATAAGAGCTAAATAAAAACTTAAACCTCAAAAATAAACCTAAAAAATAAAATTTAAAAAAAAAACCCTAAACCCTAAACTAAAAAAAAAACCTAAACCTAAAATAAACAAAATAAAATAAACCAAAACCAAATCTAAAACAAATTGAACTAAAATAAATAAAACTTAAACTTAAACCTAAAATAAACTAAACCTAAACCCTAAACTATATAAAATGAAATAAACTAAAAATAAACCTAAACCAAAACTAAAAAATCAAGCCTAAAAATAAACCTAAGATAAAAACTCAAAACATAAACCTAAAAACATAAAATAAAAACCTAAACCTAAACCTAAAAATTAAAAATAAAACCTAAACCTAAAAAATAAAATAAAAATAAAATTAAACTAAAAAATAAACTTAAACCTAAACCTAAACCTAAAAAATAAACTAAAATAAAAAACTAAAACAAAAATAAATAAACTAAACTAAAAAAAATAAACCTAAATAAATATATAAAATTAACCAAATAAACCTAAACGTGCCGGTTTACTGAATTAAACACTAAACTAACCCTAAACCTTAAAATGTTAACTAAGTCTAAACCTTAAACCCTAAAAAGCCTAAACCCTAAATCCTAAATCTTAAACCCTAACCTAACCTTAAACCCTAAGCTAATCCTAAACCCTAAACCATAACCCTTACACCCTAAACCCTAAACCCTAACAGCTCTAAATCCTAAAGCCTAAAAACTAAAGCCTAAACCCTAAACCCTAAACCCTAAACCCTAAACCCTAAACTAGAAAGCCTGAAAATAAAACCTAAACCCTAACTAAAAAAACCCAAACCTAAAATAAATAAAATAAAATAAACCTAAACCTAAACTAAAATAAACTAAACTAAAATAAATAAAACCTAAACTTAAACCTAAAATAAACTAAACCTAAACCCTAAATAAAATAAAATAAAATAAACTAAAAAAAACCTAAATCAAAACTAAAAAATAAAACCTAAACATACACCTAAAATAAAAGCTTAAAACCTAAACCTAAAAGAATAAAATAAAAACCTAAACCTAAACCTAAAAATAAAAAATACCAAAACCTAAAAATGAAAATAAAAATAAAACTAAACTAAAAAATAAACATAAACCTAAACCTAAACCTAAACCTAAAAAATAAATTAAAATACAAAAACTAAACTAAAATAAATAAACATAAAATAAATAAACAAAACTAAATAAAAAAATAAACCAAAATAAATATATAAAATAAACTAAATAAATCAATAAACTAAAAAGATACTTAAATTTAAAGATACCTAAACCCTAAACCTAAACCCTAAACACTAAATCCTAAACCCTAAACCTAAACACTAAATCCTAAACCTAAACCCTAAACTAACCCTAAAACCCTAAACCTAATACAACCTTACCCCTAAACCCCAAATCCTAAACCCTAAACCCTAAGCTAACCTTAAACCCTAAACCCTAACCATAACCCTAAACCCTAAACACTAAAACCTAAACTCAAAAATCCTAAACTTTAAACCCTAAACTAACCTGTAACCGTAAACCTTAAAAACCCTAAGCCCTAAAGCCTAAAGACTAAACCCAAAACCCTAATATAACCCTAAACCTTAAGCTGACCTTAAACCCTAAACCTAAACTATAAACCCTAAACCCTAAACCCTAAACCCTAACCCTAACCTTAAACCCTTAAACCTTAAACCCAAAACCCTAAACCCTAAACCCAAAACCCAAAACCCAAAACCCTAAATCCTAAAAACCTAAAAACCTAAACCTAAACTTAATAAAACCTAAAAATAAAATAATAAACAAACCTAAACCTAAATGAAAAAATAAGAAAATAAAAACCTAAACTAAAACTTGACGAAACCTTCAAATAAAATAAAATAAAAATTAACATAAAATAAATAAAAACCTAAACTAAACTAAAAAAACAAAATAAAGCTAAAGTAAAAACCTAAAACCTAAACCTAAAAAAATACAATAAAAACCTAAACCTAAACCAAAAAATAAAAAATAAAACCTAAACCAAAAAAAAGATAAAATAAAAATAAAACTAAATTAGAAAATAAACATAAACCTAAACCTAAACTTAAAAAAGAAACTAAAATAAAAACCTAAACCAAAATAAATAAACCTAAAATAAATAAATTAAATGAACAAAAATAAAAAATAAACCCAAATAAAAATTAAAATAAAATAAACTAAAAAAATAAAAAATAAACTAAATAAACTAAATAAACCTAAACCTATTAAGAAAAACCCTAAACACAAAACCCTAAACCCTAAACCCTACATCCTAATCCCTAAATTAAATTTTTATATGGCTAGTTTTATCAAAAAAAACTTGACCCTAAACCTTAAACCCTAAAACTAAACCTAACTCATAAACTTACAACCCTAACCCTAAACCAAAAACCCTAAGACCCCTAAACCTTAAACATTAAACCCTAAACTATAAAACCATAAACCCTAAAACTAAACCTAACTCATAAACTTACAACCCTAACCCCTAAACCAAAAACCCTAAGACCCCTAAACCTTAAACATTAAACCCTAAACTATAAAACCATAAACCCTAAACCCTAAACGCCAAACCCTAAACCCTAAACCATGAAAACCTAAAAATCGAAACCTAAATTAAATAAAACCAAAAAATAAAATAAATAAAAAAACTTAAAACTAAATAAAATAAATCAAAATAAAATAAAATAAAAATCTAAACTAAAACCTAAACCTAAATAGAAAATAATAATAATAAAAAATAAAAACTAAATAAAAATAAAATAAATAAAAAGATAAAGTAAACTAAAAAATATAATAAACCTAAAAAAACTTAAAAAATTAATGCCCAAATAGAAAATAAAAATAAAATAAACCTAAAATAAAATAAAATAAAAACTAAATAAAAACCTATAGCTAAAAAATATACCTAAAAATAAATAAAAGATAAAACCTAAACCTTAAACTAAAAAAAAAAAGCTAAACCAAAAATAAATAAAATAAAATAAACTTAAACTTAAACTAAAATAAATAAAACCTAACCCTAAACCTAAAATAAACTAAATCTAAACCCTAAACTAAACAAAATAAAATAAACTAAAAATTAACCTAACCCTAAACTAAGAAATAAAATGTAAAAACAAACCTTAACTAAAAACCTAAAACTTAAACCTAAATAATAAAATAAAAACATAAACCTAAACCTAAAAAAAAAAAAATAAAACTAACAATAAAATAAAATAAAAATAAAACTAAATTAAAAAATTAAAATAAACCTAAACCAAAATAATAAACTAAAATAAATAAACCTAAAATAAATATACTAAACAACATAAAAATAAAAAAAATAAAAAATAAACTAAATAAATAAATAATATACTAAATAAATTCAATAAACCTAAACCTACTAGTTTACTTAATTTAAAGAAAAAACCCTAAGCCCTAAACCCTAAACTCTAAACCCTAAATCCTAAACCCTAAACCCTAAACTCACCTTAAACCCTAAACCTAAAAAACCTCATCACTCCTCCTCGTGCTCTGGTGATTCTGGTTCCCTTTTCCTTTTCCTTCTAGCTTGGCAGTGTTCACCATTCTTATTCGTTCTCTTCTGATTGCCTCGGCCACTTATGTGAGTTTCCCTTGATCTTACAATGGCAGAAGCGCCGCTTTCCACGCAGCCGAGCTCTTCGAACTTGGAGGCGTCGACTAAGGCTTTCGATTTTCAAGGTAATATCAATCTGACTCCAGTCGTTAGTGCGCTTGCTGTTAAGTCCTTCAAGGATGCTTTATCTGGTAAGAACACTTTCTATAATGCTTCAGTCAAATTAATCTCAACTTCTTTCTGTGGAATGCTAGCTGTAATATGCTCGGATCTTGATGTGGAAAAGCTGGCAAAGCCCTTTGAATTTTCATTAGTTGGTAAATTTTCATTGCATCGCCCAACTCTTGCAAGCATCCAATCCTTCTTTCATAGCCTAAAGCTCTCGGGTGTATTTACTATCGGATTGATTGATCCTAGACATATCCTTATTCAGTTATCTAATGATTTAGACTACTCAAGAGTCTTTGCTCGTCACTCTTACTTTGTGTACAATTATCAAATGAGGCTTTTGAAATGGTCTCCTCTATTTGATGTCAAAGAGGAATCCCCAATTGTTCCTTTATGGCTTTTCCAAACATGAGGATACATTACATTACCCATCAAGTCCTATTTGCGTTGGGGCTCTCTTTGGTAGGCCCCTTCAAATAGATCAAGCCACCGCCGTGAGATCACGACCATCTGTTGCTCGTATTTTGGTTGAGATTGATATTACCAAAAAGTACCCTAAAGAAGTTTGGATCGTTCAAAAAAATTTGGGTATAATCAAAAAGTGGAATTTGAAAATTTCTCTATTTTTTGCACACATTGTAAGATCCATGGTCATGATCACTCTGAATTCTTTGTGTTACACCCTAATCTTAAAAAGAAAAAATTGCCTGATCCTAATCCCTCTCTAACAAATGAAAAAAATAATAAATTCGCTTATGTGCCTAAAGTTACTCAAAATGAAACTCACCCTCCTACATCCTCTCTCCTTTATTACCTACATATTTGTCTATTGGAGAACAATCTGAGCTTGATGAAAATAATAATATTGAGGTTTGTGAGGAAACTAATGATAACTTACCTAACATTGCTTTCTACTTGTAATAACTTGGCATCTCAAGATAATCCCTTGACTCATATGAATCATAATGGTGATTTGAATGGGAACCTCAAGTTGGATCAATATCTCAAAACAAATTCTAGAATTGTTCTAAAAAATTTTGATAATTTGGTGACAAATCAAAATCTGAATAGTACTCATGGAAATGAAAATGAATTTTGTGCTATTAATGGTGCCACAACCTCTCCTTCTATTACCCTACAGAGTGATACACATGCTAACCTTATTTCTCAACCTAACTCTGATATTGAAGAAGGGAAAATAACCATTAGGAATGCTTTGACAGATACTGGTCCTATTTGGAATATCACAAATCACTCTCTTTCAGATGGAGATACTTTGGACATAGATAGGCCTTTTCAAACTATTATTAAAAAAATTTAAAGCTAGAATGTTCACTAATAGCTCCACTAGAACCACTGATCTTCTAACTTCCCATAAATAATTGTTTCATATTTCTCTTCTTATTTTTTTTAGTTATCTCTTCTCTTTCTTTCAACTTATTATGATCAATTTTCTTATTTGCAATGTTCTGGGTATTGGGACTCTCACTGCAACCATGTTAGAAGCCTTTGCCGCACTCATAACATAGCCTTACTTGTTGTTATTGAACCATTCATTCACTCTTCTAAGATCACTCAGGTTGCTAGAATGCTTGGCTTTCAAAACTCCTTTTATAATATTAGTAATAAAATTTGGTATTTTTCGAATAATCTAGTCAACATCTCTATCGTTGATGACCTTCATCAATTGGTTAATGTTCAAATATCATTCGGTGAATTTTCTGCTCTTGGTTCCTTTATTTATGCTTCTTGTAATAGAACCGGTAGGAGCATCCTTTGGGATGACTTAAGAACCATTACCTCCTCTGTCAACAAACCTTGGTTGGTTGGTGGTGATTTCAACACTATTCTCGCTTCCTCAAAAAGAAGGGGAGGTTTCTCTTCTAACATTCATTCCATGGAAGACTTTTCTAATATGATTCTTGATTTTAATCTAATTGATATTGGTTTTTCGGGTTCCAACTACACGTGGCATAATTCTAGACTTTGGCAACGGCTTGATAGGACCCTCTTTAATTCCCTTTGGATCAATCAATGGCCTCTTACTTCGGTTGAACATTTAAGCAGAACTTTATCTGACCATGCTTCGCTTTTGATTTCTGTCAAAAATCCCTTCACTAGACTATCCTCCCCTACTCCTTTTAGATTCCAAAATATGTGGATCCAACATAGTGATTTCATTAATGTTGTTTCCATTAATTGGTGGGTCCCTATTCATCCTGATAATTCTATTAAAGGCATGATTCTCCTTTGGCTTAAGCTAAAAAGGCTTAAACAAAATCTAAATTGGTGGAACAAGCATCATTTTAAAAATCTTTTTGTAAATCTCAACAATATGGAACAACTTATTTGCTCTCTTGAAGATGCTATTTTGACTGACTCTAATAAGCTTGATGAATTGAATGCAATTAAAGATAACTTGATTAATTATCAGAATATGGAGGAAACCTACTGGCGCCAAAAGGTTGCTAGCAAACATATTGTTGATGGTGACCAAAACATAAGGTATTTCCATGCTCTTTTTTTAAAAAAAGAAAGTTTTAAACTCTATCAAAAAAAATAAAAATGATAACGGAACCTGGATTATTAACAATAATGATATTAAAGATTTTATCATACATCATTTTCAAAATTTATTAAACAACAACCCCTCCTTAGAAGCCATCTCCAACACACATTTGATCTCCTCTATGATCTCTAATGATGAAAACCACTTACTCGGTCCTCAAGCCGAGATAGTATTCTCAATAGCATGAATACTGATTCTGTTGCTGGCCATGAAGACTACACGACTCAATTCTTTCAACATTATTGGCCTATTATTAAGACTAACCTTATTGATGCGGCTGCTGATTTTTTTGAGGGTAACCCTTTACCTAGATATTTTTCTAGCACTTCCATTGTTTTCATTCCCAAAATTAATAATCCTGAATCTTGGGGCAATTGCAGACCTACCAGCCTTTGCACCTTCTTTCATAAACTCATTGCTAAATTAATTGCTAATAGAATTTGTCCGCTGCTGCCTAAAATTATTTCCCTTAACTAAACTGGCTTCGTTAAAGGTAGAGCAATATTTGATAGCATACTTCTAGCACAAGAGCTGATTCATGACATTGACGTCCCTATCAGAGGTGGTAACATCCTTTTTAAACTAGACATCACTAAAGCTTTTGACAACCTCTCTTGGGATTTCCTTTTTCAAATTCTTCATTTGCTTGGGTTTTCTAGTTATTTTATCCGCCTCATCAAAAATTGCATTACAAATGCTTGGTTCTCTATTATCATGAATGGTGAATCCCTAGGTTTTTTCCCTTCAAAGCATGGTTTGAGACAAGGGGATCCCCTATCCCCCACTCTTTTTATTATTGATGTTGAATATCTATCAAGAAGTCTGAATGATCTTTTTTACAATAATCCTAGGATGTTTTATAAAACTCAAGGTGGTCTTCCTGTCACTCATCTTAGTTTTGCTGATGACTTTATAATCTTTTGCAATGCCTCAATTCCTCACATTAAAACTATTAAGAATCTTTTAAATAAATTTGGCAACGAAAGTAGTCTTTTTCTTAACGAAGGCAAAAGTTATTTCATTCCTTCTTCTAAAATTCCTAGCAATAGGACCAATTAAATCTTGAGAATTACTAATTTTGAATAACAATAACTTTCAATTAAATATCTTGGTGCTCCTATTTTTAAAGGTAAAAAAAGATATCACCTTTTTGATAAGTTAATCCAAAAAATCTCTAATAAATTTTTTGTTTGGGAATTTCACTTACTTTCATTTCGTGGTAGGCTCACTTTGATTAAGATCACCCTTAACTCCATGCATTTGTATCTCATTCAAACCATTGTGCCAACTCTATCATTAATTAATTGAGTGACTCATTAACAAATTTTTTCTCTAACAATTCCTCTAAAAAAATGCACCGGACCTCTTGGTATAAAACCTGTGGCACTTTTTTGAAGGTGGTCTTGGATGTAAACCAATCAAGAAACTATCACTTTGCTTTTCTTATAAACTTTGGTGGAATTTTAGGAAAAACAATAGTCTAATTTCATTTCATGCTAAATATTGCCAGGGAAAGCACCCTCTCATTTGCCCCTATAAAGTGGGAGACTCTCTTGTTTGGAAAAGACTTTGTTCTGTCAAATGGGATGCCAAATCCTTAATTTCTTGGGGGATTAACTCTAGCTCCTCTTTCTTTTGGCAAGCCAACTGGACTAGAGGTGGGTCCATTGATGACTTACTACTTTCCATTCTGCTATTAAAGTGAACTCTTTTTGTGAGAATAATATGTGGAACAATAGTAAGCTTATTGATCATATTCCTCCTCTCTTTTAAATAAACTTACTATTCCTATCATTCCTACCAATCAAGATCAGATCCTTTTTAAGCTTTCACATAATGGTGATTTCAACTTTAAAAATGTTTGGATTCACATTAAAGAAACTCATGATTTTTCCTATGTGTTTTCTAAACTTTGGAACAACAATATCCCTACTTCTTATTCTGTTCTTACTTGGCATATTTTGAAAAACTTCATCCCTATGGACTCCTTGTTATGGGGTAAAGGTTTTCAATTACCTTCAAAATGCCAATGTTATTTTTACATTGAGAATGTGAATCATGTTTTTGTTAACGGGGCCATTGCTTCTAAACTTTCAATTTGGTATGATGACCTCATTGTCATTTTCAATGGCTCCTTAAATTTATACCAACATCTTGAAGTTTATTTTGACAACACTATTAAAGGACACATTAAAGTCATAACTACTATCACCCTTATTTGGTTCATATGGATGGACAGAAATGATGCAAAACATCGTGAGATCCCTTAGAATCACATAAGGATAATTGCTAGAACTAAAACAAAATCGTGACTTGTTTAATGCCAATTTAATTAAATACAAATAATTCAAAGGTTGCAAATTTGTGGCCAATAAATTGGGTTTTAACTTGCGGATCACCACATAAAGATGACAAGATTGTTTATTGGTAAAACCTCATGCTAACACTATTAAAGTTAACAGATGGCTCGTCTCTCATAAAGGTTGTGGTGGAATTTTCAGAAATCTTAATCGAAAAGTCCTATGTGCCTTTGCTTACCCCCTTAATCCCTGCTCTGTTCCTTTTGCTGAGCTCATGAAAGTGTACAAAGCTCTTGAGATTTGCCTTCAAAAAGGTTGGCTCAATATTTGGATTGAGGTTGATGCCCTTCTGATTGATCTCTTGACTTCCACCAAAATGGGCAATCTTGAATTACTACCTTCTTAAGCAAACTAGAACTCTCCTTTACTTTAAAATCACTCATGTATGGTGTCGGTAATGCATGTTGATTATCGCCAATCAGGTGCTAGATTGGATGGAATAAAATTCTTTGATCAACTAACCCTTCTAAACATTTGCATGGCTTGGTTAATGGACAATACTTGGGTTTCCTTATCTCAAAATTAATCTAACCTATTGGATTCACTTTGTTTCAATACCTCTTTTATTGCATGATCATTTTCTATTCTTATTGTTATTTCTTTGGTCTTTCTTTGATGCATCAACGATATCCCTTGTTGTTTACTTGTTGATCTCTCTCATGTGTCTTTGTTGGTTTAATTGTCTTAGCTTTAATTGGGAGCTTATTGCCTCTACTATTTTTACTATTAATGTACTGCTGTTTCTTTGGAATTTCATGCATCATATTACTCCTTGGTCCTTTCTTTGAGCTAAGTGGCATATGATGTTGGTTTAATTATCCCAACCTTGTTTGGGTTCTTGCTATTTTTGGATGCTACATCTATGTTAAAGGTTTAATTGTTGGCTATTGGGCTTTTGGGCCCTTTGTCTGATCTTGGAGTTGGTTTAATGTATTTCTTTGATGTATATACTAACCCACATACCATGAAGGAAAGAAAATACAATACCTTTGTTATTATTAATGGTTCTTTGCATGTTTGGTATTGTTTAATGAATTCCTTTTCGATTTCTCGAGGAGGGTTCTGCTATTTGATTCTCTAAAGGATTTCATTGATAATACCCTTTTGAACCCTTATGGTAGCTTGTTTATTTGCTTTTATTGGCTTATCCTATGGTTGTAATAATTGTAGTGTTGTTTTTTATATGTTGGATTTGGATTCATTGTCTGTTAACTTGTGTTTGTTAGCTATTTGTTTTTGGTGTTCTTTTGTCTTTTTATTCTCCAAGCTTGATCAATTAATCTTGTTTTTACCTTGGCTATGTTAAAATTGCAGATCTAGCTTGTTGGTAATTCTTGTCCGGATGTTGGGCTGATTATTGCTCCTCATGCTTCTTAGGGTTTTGTTTTGTTTTAGGCCTCTATTGGTAGATGGCTTTTATTTTTCTTGATTGTTTCTTATCTCTCATTTTTGAATGTTTGTGTTGTTAAAACGGGATCTTCTTTTTCACCATACTATTTTTTATATCTTGACTAGTCTTGGCCGGACCTCTTCCTTAACTATCGGGATTTAACTTATGCATTGTATAATTTGAATGGTTGGTTTTATGGCCAACTTGTCTTTTATTTTCTTTCTTGGTTGTTGGATGGTGATCATTGAGTCTTTTATCCGAAAGCTATTACAGGGTTATTTTTTTCGGTTGATGTTGGTGTTGTCTTGATTATTTTTGCCCAACCTCATATTCCCAATCACGCCAAGAGTGATTTTGCAATTTCTATTCAATTTTATTAATTCCTTGCGGGTTTGGACTTCCTTTATGGCTTCTCGGTTTGCCTTTAATGTGGTTGTGGGTTTAGGCTAGCTTGATCATCTTTATCTGGAATGGTTTTTTTTGTTGATTATCTTTGAACCTTTACTTGCTACTTTACATCTCTTTTTTATTGGAATTTTATATGGTGGGTGTAATTTTTATTTTGCTACCCTTGTCTTTGTGGTTATTATCTATTTCTTGCCTTTTGTTTCTCGACTATTTTTCTTTACAATTGGACAACTAGATTTCTCTGTTGTTGTCCCCTTTCAAATGGTCGAGAACCACTGATTATCCATCGATTATTTGGATCTTTACATATGCTCTATTTACTTTAAATGAGTGGACTTTTGGCCAGCTTGATGGTAATTACTGTCTGGGTTGTTGGCTGAACTTGATTAATACTCTACATGCTATTTTTGGGGTTTTGGTTTATTTTGTTCAGCAAGCCTCTATTGAAGTTGTTGACTGCTTGGTGGCTTTTGATTTGAATCTCTTTATTGGTTTATTATATGCTTATCATCTGAATTCTATGGACTACTTTATCTGCTGCTCTTTTCTCCATTTTCTTTTAGTTAAACTTGTATCTATTGCACTGTTTATTCTAAATGGGTGGTTCTCTGCCTAGCTAGCTGATTTTTGTTATCTTGGCTGTTTGTTGTCTTGGATATTTGCTATCCTTGTTTCTCAGGATTCCAATGTTGGCTCTATCTTTGTTGGTTGTAGGACTTTAGGGTCTATGTTTCTATTTGCTTACGATTATTTTGGTCATTGGTGTGCAGGTTACTTTTTTGATCCATGTTTCTATGCTCTATCTACTTGGTTACTAACTATTGCAATGTCTACTCGATTGAGGCTCTATGGCCATCTTCTTTGTCCCTTTTGGCTTCTTATCTTGGTTCTTCTTGTCTTGGCTATTTTTTTGTCTTGGTTATCTGTTGTCTTATTTTTCTGGAATCTAATGAGGACCCTAATTTGAATCCCCATTTTGATTTATCCTCTCATGGGTTCCAATGTTGCACTAACTATTTTGTTGTTGGGGTTGGCTTTCTGATTGACTTGCTATTTGTGTCTAGGCTACTGTTCATTTACTGATAGCTGTGATCTACATTAATTTTATTTCTATTCCATTGGTTAGGCTTGTCTATCTCCTTGGAATGTAATGTCTATTAATGGGTGGTACTAGGTACTTGCCTTTTTGTCTTGTTGTCTTGGTTGTTTGTTGATCTGGATTATCCGATTTTTTGTCCAGCATGAGCTATAGTTCTGACTATCTTTATTTGGTGCTATTTTTGGTATTGGGTTATGCTGCCTTCCTTTACAAATGCTTTTTTCCAACTACTGATATGGATATTAATAAGGGGTTTGTTCACATCTTCCATCATTATTATGATTGGGCTCATTTTCGGACTTTACTTCTAGAGTACTCGGCGAAAGATTCATATATATATCATATGTTTGGGATGGTGTTACTTATAGGCTCATTGACTTGCTTCAGATTTAGTACCTCTTTTTGTTGTTTTCTTGTGGATGGTTTTTATGCTGTCCTATTTCATATGTATAAGTATCCTCATGTCAGGGTGACTATATTGATGATAATTTTCTTGCATGGGACCCATTATCTTTCTTCCCTTTGCAATTTCCTCTTTATATTATATATAGTTTTGTTTAGGTTTGCAGGTAATAACGCCCATAAGACTTTCAACAACTGGCTATTATCTTCTCAGTTTGTTGGCTATGATGGATGATGATTTCACTCCCTTTTGGTTTGGTAGTAGCTCTTGTGATGTAACCCTTCTTTGAAGTTTGGATGCATGCATCACCCCAACTTGGTGTGACTAAGCCTGAGCCTTCTCTATCACAATTCTATGCTATCATTCTCATATTATGTTCTTTTTAGTTATCATTATGTCTGTATTACCTTAACTGCTCTAATTTATTTTTGTTTATATTTTTGCAGGTGCTTCTCTCTTGTCCTCTTACAGGTTTGCTCCATAGTGTCATGCATTCTCACATCCTGCAGAGCATTAGCCCTAATCTTCTTTTGGCTTTTTTATGTTAATCTAATTATATCTTTTGATTGCTTTAATGTCTTCTTCTACTTTTGGATGTACTTAGATAGGGGATTTACTCCTTAGGTTGATTGTAGCTCTTTGAGTAGTTCTGGAGTTTATCCCCTTTAAGGACCTTTTAACCTCTTTTTTGTGGCAATAAAATACTACATGGGGTTTCCAAAAAAAACCCTAAACCAAAACCCTAAACCCTAAACCTAAACCCTAAACACAATACTAAATAAAACCTAAACTAAATCTAAACTAAATAAACCTTAAACCCTAAAACTTAAACAAACTTAAACCAAAAAAACTAAACCACTAAACCCTAAACCCTAAAACTTTAAAATAAACTAAACCTAAAATAAACTAAATAAAAAAAAATACCTAACTAAACCCTAAATTCTCTTTTCCTAAGCCTAATAATAAATAATAACCTACTAAATAAAAATCTTAAACTAAAGCTAAAAAATAAATACTAACCACCTCTAATACCCTAAACCTCATCATAAAAACTAAACACTATAAAACTAAAATAAAATCCTACTTGCTCTAAATCCTAAAATAAACTAAACTAAACTAAACCTAAAATAAATAAAAAACCTAAAATAATAAATAAAATAATAAAATAAAATAATATAAAAACTTAAACTAAAACCAAAACCTAAACCCAAAAATAAAATGAAATAAAAAAGTAAAAATAAACTAAATATAAATTAATAAAAACCTAAACTAAACTAAAAAAATAAAATAAACCAAAGAATGAAAAACCTAAATAAAATAATAATTAAATGTAAAATATAAATAAAGTAACCTAAAAAAAAATAAAAACATAAACCTAAAAAATAGACCTAAAAAAAATAAAAAATAAAACCTAAACCCTAAACTATAAAAAAAATAAATTAAAAATATAAATAAAATAAACTTAAACCTAAATGAAAATAAACTAAACTAAAATAAATAAAACATAAACCTAAACCTAAAAAAAACTAAACCTAAAGCTAAACCTAAACTAAATAAAATAAAATAAACTAAAAATAAACCTAAACCTAAACTAAAAAGTAAAATCTAAAATAAAAACCTAAAACCTAAACCTAAAAAATAAAATATAATAAAACTCAAAAAAAAACCTAAACTTAAAAAAATAAACTAAAATAAAAACCCTAACCTAAAAATAAATAAACCTAAAATAAATAAACTAAAATAAATTAAAACTAAATTAAATAAACTAAAAAAACCTAAACCTATCGTTTACTTAATTTAAAAAAAAAACCTTAAAGCCTAAATCCTAAACCTTAAACCCTAAACCCTAAAACTACAACCCTAAACCCTAAACCCTAAAAAACCCTAAACCCTAAACCAAAACCTAAAGTAGCTAAATAAATTAAAAAATAAACCTAAACCCTAAAACCTAATAAACTTAAACCTAAACCTAAACCCTAAGAATGGGAAAATGAGGAACTTATGTCAACCATGTTGATCCCTCGTGGTGGAGCAGGGAGGCATCATAGTGGTGGTGGGATATCTTGAGGTGTTGGTGGATATGGAGGTGGTGGTCAAAGTAGTGGTGGTTATGGAGGCGGGAGGAGCGATGGAGGTCACAACCTTGTTAGTGGCGGAGGGAGAGATCGAGGATATGATGGTGGATCCACCTAGGAGGGGTGGCTCTGGGAACTAAAACAAGAACTATCTACTACTTATGGAATTGTGCCTTTATAGTAGAGATGGTTCTAGTTATATAGTGTTTTTCATTTGCTCTTTGCATCCTCATTTTTTAACTATGTTGTCATTTGTGTCATAGAAAACGTAATGTGTTACTTGGTTGATGAAATCAAAAGAAGAAATGTTGAATCTTAATTTATTCACATTAAAACCATCTAAAACCCTAAACTAAAAAACCTAAATTGATAACTAAACCCTAAACCCTAAATTCAAAACCCTAAAACCAAACTAAAACCCTAAACCCTAAACCCTAAACTCTAAAACCTAGACCCTAAATCCTAAATCTTAATAAATAAAAATAAACTAAATATATTAAATAAACTAAAACCAAATGGTTTACTTAATTTTTAAAAAAAATACCTTAAACCTTAAATCCTAAACCCTAAACCCTAAAACTAACCCTAAACCCTAGACACTAAACCTAAGACCAAATTCTAAATAAAACCCTAGACCCCAACTGGCTAAACCCCAAACTCACCCCAAACCTAACCTAAACCCTAAACCTAAATCCAAAAACCCTACCACAAAACCATAAACCCTAAAACCTTACACAACCCAAACCTAAACTGACCCTAAACTCTTAAATCCTGACTACCTTACTAAACCCCAAACTTTAAAACCACAAAATGTAAACCTAAACTAAATAAACCTACAAATAATAATAAATACAAATGTAAAATAATAATAAAATAAAATATAAATAAACTAACTTTAACCTAAACCTAAATAAAATAAAAAATAAAATGACTAAATGAATAAATTCAAACCTAAACTAAACTAAAAATAAAAATACTTAATAAAATCTTAAAAGATAAAACTAAATAAAATAAAAAATAAAATAAAAGACTAAATAAAACTTAAAATGGAAAATAATAATAAACCTAAAATAAATAAAATAAAACCTAAACCCAAAACTAAAAAATCAAAAAATAAAATAAAATAAAAAATAAAATAAACCTAAACTTAAACTAAAATATAAACTAAAATAAATAAAAACCTAAACCTAAACTAAAGAATAAAATAAAATAAAAAATAAGTAAACTAAACTAAAAATAAAACCTAAAATAAACCTAATAAAAAACTTAAAAAACCTAAAATAAAAAAAACTAAACACAAAATAAAATAAAAATAAAACTAAACAAAAAAATAAACATAAACTTAAACCTAAAATAAACTAAAATAAAAACTTAAGATAAACAAAAAATAAAATAAATAAATAAAATTAAAATAAACTAAAATAAATAAAATAAACTAAATAAAATAAACCAATGGGTTTACTTGATTTAAAACAAATTAAAAGAAAACTCAACCCTAAACCTAAACCCTAAACCCTAAACCCTAAAAAATGGCTTAACTAAACTAAAACCCTAAAACTAACTAACCCAAACCTGAACCAAAATCTATGATCCTAACTCTTAAACCTTAACCACAAACCAAACTACCTTAACAACCATCTTTACTCAAACTAACCCTAGGCCTAGACCCCAGACCCAAACTAAAAAGGCCCTGAGCCACAACCCTAACCCTAAACTGAGCTCTAAACCCTAAATCATAAAATCTGCAACCCAAACCCTAAATCTTAAAACCTAAAAAGAAATAAAAACCTAAACCCTAAACCCTACCAACCTAAACCCACTAAACCTAAAACTAAAAACATAAACCTAAACTAAATAAACTTAAAATAAAATAAATAAAATGTTAATTAAAAATAATAATAAAATAAATAAAATAAAACTAAACTTAAACTTAAAATAAAATAAAATAAAAAAATAAACTAAACTAAAATAAAATAAACATAATAAAAACTTAAATAAAATAAAACTAAATGAAAGATAAAATAAATTAAACTAAATAAAATAAAATAAAACTAAACCTTAAAATAAACCTAAAAAATAAAATAAAACTTAAACCCTAAATAAAGAAAACTAAAACCTAAATAAAATAAAAAAAATATAAACCTAAAACTAAAATAAACTAAACTAAAATAAATAAAACCTAAACCTAAAAGTAAATTAAAAAAACCTAAAACTTAAAAATAATCCTAAAATAAAAACTTAAAACCTAAACCTAAAAAAATAAAATAAAAACTTGAACCTAAACGTTAAAATAAAAAATAAACCTAAACTAAAATAAAAATAAAACTAAATGAAAATAAAATAAACCTAAACTAAACCAAGAAAAAACTTAAACTTAAACTAAAATAAAATTAACCTAAATAAAATAAAATAAACTAAATAAATTAAATAAACTACCATGGGTTTACTTAATGTAAAACCTAAACTAATCCACAACTAAACCCACAAAAAACCCCAAACCACAAACCTCTGACCCTAAAATAAAACCACAAAAAAACCCTAAAACCAAAAACCCAAACTTAAACCCTAAACCCACAAAACCTAAACTAAACCTAAACCATAAAACCCTAAGCATAAACCTAAAACTCTAAACCATAAACTCTAAACTTGAAAAACTTAAAACAATCTAAATGCTAAACCCTAAGCCTAAAACCTAATCCCTAAATCCTAAACCCTAAACCTAAACCTAAAGTTACTAAATAAATAAAAAAAATTAACCTAAACCCTAAAACCTAAAAAACCTAAACCTAAACCTAAACCCTAAGAATTGGAAGAACCTTGATGGAAAGAAAATCACCTTCAACCATGCTCAGTCTTGATCTGGTGGTGGAGGCAAAGGCAGAGGCGATGATTATCATAGTGGTGGTGGGGGATCTAGAGGTCCTGGTGGATATGGAGGTGGTGGTTAGAGCAGTGGTGGTTAAGGAGGCAGGAGGAGCAATGTAGGTTATAGCCATGGTGGTGGTGGAGGGAGAGATCAGGGATATGATGGTGGATCTCGCTACGCGAGAGGGCTGGGTGGTTTTGATGGGAACTAGAGAAACTGAAGAATGACTGATGGTTATGATGGTGGTTCTATTGCTTATGTAACTATTTCTTTACATTAGAGACGATTCTAGTTATCTAGGGTTTTAGATTTTCTATACAATTTTATTTATGTATGCTTGTGTAGAATACTGTGTGTGTTACTTGGTTGATGAAATTGAAAGAAGAAATGTTAAATCAAATTTGATCTATTAAAAAATAAAAAAATAAACCAAAACCCTAAATCCTAAACTAAAACCTAAACCTACACCAAAACCCAACACTCAAAACCCTAAAAAATAAAAAATAAAAAAAAATAAAAAAAAAAAAACCTAAACCCTAA
This sequence comes from Cymbidium sinense, assembly GCA_021442155.1. Taxonomy (NCBI): domain Eukaryota; kingdom Viridiplantae; phylum Streptophyta; class Magnoliopsida; order Asparagales; family Orchidaceae; genus Cymbidium; species Cymbidium sinense. Next base: position 151,716,778 of record CM038214.1, read on the forward strand.
ACCCTAAACCCAAACCTAAAACCTAAACCCAAAAGCATAAAACTAAACTCTAGCGTTAAAAACCCTAAACCTACAAACCCTAAACCCTAAACCCACAAACCCTAAACTAAACTTAAAAAACCCACAAACTAAAACCTAAAATCTTAAAAATAAAATAAAAATAAAACAACTAAAAAATAAACCTAATCCTAAACCTAAACCTAAACCTAAACCTAAAAAATAAATTAAATTAAAAAAACCCAAACTAAAATAAAAAAACCTAAAATAAATAAACTAAAATAAATAAAAATAAAAAATAAACCTAGATAAAAAAATAGAATAAACTAAAATTAAAAGAAAAACTAGGTAAACTAAATAAACCTAAACCCACCAGTTTCATTAATCTAAAAAAAATGCTAAACCCTAAACTATAAAACTATCCTTAAACCCTAAACCTACAACCGTGAATCCTAAACCCTAAAATACCTTAAACTCTAAATGCTAAACTCTAAACCCTAGACCCTAAAAGCATAAATCTTAAAACCCTAAACCCTAAACCTAAAATACTTAAACCCAAACTAAAATAAACCCTAACCTAAACCCTAAAAAAACCTAAACTTGAACTAAACCTAAACCCAGAATGGTAACCTGATGGCTGAACATCATCAAAACTCGCCCAGATCTGATCAGGTGAAGGGAGGCGGATTATGCATGGTGGTGGGGGATCTAGAGGTCTTGGTGGATATGGAGTGGTGGGAGTGGGTGGTTATGGAGGTGGAAGGAGTGACAGAGGTTACAACCGTGGTCATGGCAGAGGGAGAGATTGGGGACATGATGGTGGATCCTACTAATCAAGAGGCAGGGTAGTTCTGATGGGAACTAAAGAAATTGAAGAATGGCCAATCTGATCTGCTGCTTATGGAATTATGTCTTTACAGTAGAGATGGTTCTAGTTATCTAAGGTTTTTGATTTTCTCTATGCATTCTTTTTTTATCTATGCCATCACTTATGTCTTAGAGAACTTGGTCTGTTACTTGGTTGATGAAATCAAAAAAAATAAATGTTGAATTTGAATTTGTTCTCTAATAAAATTAAATAAACCAAAAACCCTAAACCCTAAACTAAAACTTGAACTCTAAAACTAAAACCTAAACCATAAACCCAAACCTTAAAACTAACTCTATACCCTAAACCCTAAACCCTAAACCTATAACCCTAAGCCATAAACCCAAAACCCTAAAACCCTAAACCCTAAACCTTAAACCTTAATCCCTAAAGCCCTAAAACCCTAAACTCTAAACCCTAAACCATAAACCCAAAACCCTAACACTAAATACAAAACCTTAAACCTAAACCTAAAGTAACTAAATAAATTAAAAAATAAACATAAACCCTAAAACTTAAAAACCCTATGATTGGTTACCTTGACAACGAACATCACCATGAAGCTTAGTCAGAACTAGGTGGAGGTGAAGGTGGAGGCGAAGTTATCAATGGTGGTGGGGTATCACTGGTAGATATGGAGGTGGTGGTCTGAGCAGTTGTGGTTATGGAGGTAGAAGGAATGATGGAGGTTACATCCGGGGTGGTGGCGGAAGTAAGGACGAGATATATGATGGTGAATCATGCTACTAGAGAGGCTAAGGTGGTTCTGATGGTAATTGGAGAAATTTAAGACGATCGATCCGATCTACTATTTATAAAATTGTGTCTTTATAGTAGACACAATTTTAATTATCTAGGGTTTTTGATTTGTTCTATGCGTGCTCATTTTTTATCTATGTCATCACTTATGTCTTAGAAAACTTGTTGTGTTACTTGGATGATGAAATCGAAAAAAAGAAATGTTTAATCTAAAATTGTTCTCTATTAAAAATATAAAAAAAACCAAAAACTCTAATCCTTAAACTAAAACTTGAACCCTAAACCTAAAACCTAAAACCACAAACCCTAAGCCCAAAACCTAAACCTAAAACCAGACCAAATGAAATAAAATAAAAAAAAAAATAAAAAAACCTAAACTAAATAAAATAAAATAAAATGAAATAAAATACTAAACTAACAAAATAAAAATAAAACAAAATAAAAGCTAAATAAAGAAATAAAATCCTAAACTAAACTAAAAAAATAAATAAATAAATTAAATATATTAAAATAAAATAAAACTAAATAAAAACCTAAAAAGAAAATAAACCTAAAAAATAAATAAAATAAAACCTAAACCTAAACCTTAAACTAAAAGAAAAAACCTAAACCTAAAATAAATAAAATAAAATAAACCTAAACCTTAACTAAAATAAAACTAAATTAAATAAATAAAACCTAAGCCTAAACCTAAAATAAACTAAACTTAAACTAAATAAAATAAAATAAACTAAAGATAAACCTAAACTAAAATTAAAATAAACCTAAAATAAAACCTAAAACCTAAAAAAAATAAAATAAAACCAAAACCTAAACTAAAATAAAATAAAAACTAAGCTAAAAATAAACATAAACCTAAACCTAAATCTAAAAAAATAAACTAAAATAAAACCTAAACTAAAATAAATAAACCTAAAATAAATAAAATAAATTAAATAAAAATAAAAATAAACTGAAATAAATAATAATAATAAACTAAAATAAATAAAAAATAAATTAAAAGGAACCTAATTTTACTAGTTTACATTTTTTTGAAATAAACCTAAACTAAAACCTGAATCCTAAACCAACAACATAAACCTTAAACACTAAACCTTAAGTTGTAAAAATTAAAATTAAATAATATAAATTAAAATAAACCTAACCCTAATCCCTAAACCTTAAATCTAACCTTAAACCCTAAACCCTAAACCTTAATCCCTAAACCTAAAAAACCTAAAAACCTAAACCAAAACTAAATAAAACCTGAAAATAAAATAAATAAATTAACTTAAACATAAATAAAATAAAAAAATAAAATAAAATAAAAACCTAAACTAAAACCTAAACCTAACTTAAACCTAAACCTAAACCTGAACCTAAAATTAAAATAAAATAAAAAATAAAATTAAATAAAAATAAAATAAATAAAAACATAAACTAAACTATAAAATAAAAAAAACAAAATAAAAACCTAAATAAAATAAAAACTACAAAAATATAAATAAAATAAACCTAAAATAAAATACAAAACAATCAAAACTTAAAAAATAAACCTAAAAATAAATAAAAAAATAAAATAAACTAAAAATAAACCTAAAATTAAAATCTAAAACTTAAACCTAATAAAATAAAATAAAAACCTAAATTTAAACCTAAAAAAAATAAAACCTAAACCAAAAAAATAAAATAAAATAAAATAAACTAAAAATAAACATAAACCTCAAAAACCTAAAATAAAAATAAATAAAATAAACTAAATAAACTAAAACCTAAATAAACTAAATATACCTAAATGCATAACCTAAAACCTAAATAAACTAAAACCCTCCTAAAATAAAATGTTACATACTCACCTCTAAACCTAAACCCTAAACCCCTAAACCCTAAACTAAACCACCTAAACTCCTACCACTCCTCTAAAAACCCCACTACCCCACTAAACTCCCTAAACCCTAAATAATCATGCTGAATAAAGCTTAAACTTCTCTAAACTAGCCCTCCCAAATAAAATAAAATAAAATAAATTTAAATAAAAATAAACTAAAATAAATAAACTGGTGTGTGATTAAATCCTAAACTTTACCCCAACCCTAAATTTTAAATCAAAACCTAAACTGACCACACCTTACTACCACCAAACCCCACCTGACCCACCAGATCCACTCCTAACTAACCTTAAACCACCACCACCACAAACCCTAAACTAAACTAAACAATCTAAACCCTAAATCCTAAATCTAAACTCAACCCTAAACCCTAAAGCCCTAACCCTAAAACCCTACTGCCTAAATCCCCAAACCCTGAGCATTAAACGTAAACTGAAAACTAAATAACCTAAAAATAAAATAATTAAAACATAAATCTAAAAATAAAGATAAAATACCTAAACAAAAAACCTAAACCTAAACCTAAAATAAAATAAATAACCTAATAAAATAAACTAATATATATAAATAAAACCTAAATAAATTAAAAATAAAATAAACTTAAGAATAAAAAACCTAAATATAATAAAAACTAAATGCAAAATAAATAAAAAATAAACCTAAAATAAAACAAAATAAAAACTTAATAAAAACCTAAACCTAAAAGATAAATATAAAAATAAATCCTAGAAATAAATAAAAGAAACCATAAACTAAAAATAAAAATTGAACCTAAAATAAAAATAAAATAAACCTAAACATAAACTAAAATAAAATAATTAAAACGTAAACCTAAAATAAATAAAACCTAAATCCTAAACTAAATAAAGTAAAATAAATTGAAAGTAAACCTAAACCTAAACTAAAAAATAAAAACTAAAAATAAACCTAAAATGAAAACCTAAAACCTAAACCTAAAAGTAAAATAAAAAACCTAAATAAAATAAAAACTAAGTCTAAAATAAAAATAAAATAAACCTAAAATAAAATAAAATAAAATCTAAATAAAAACCTAAACTTGAAAGTAATTAAAAAAGAAAACCTAAACCTTAAAATTAAATAAAATAAAAATCTAAACCTAAAATAACAATAATATAAACCTAAACCTGAACTAAGATAAACTAAAATAAATAAACCTAAACATAAACTAAAAAAAAAACTTGACCTAAAAAAAATAAGATGAAATAAAATAAATAAACAAAACCTAAACTAAAATAATACATAAAGAAACCATAAAACCTAAAACTTAAACCTAAAAAATTAAAATAAAATAAACCTAAACATAATAAATAAACCTAAAAAATAAAATAAAATAAAACTAAACTAAAAATAAACCTAAACTTAAACCTAAACCTAAAAATAAATTAAAAATAATCCTAAATAAATAAACTAAACTAAATAAAATAAAAATAAAAATAAATATATATAAAAATATAAAAATAAAATAAACTAAATAAAATAAAACTTGGTTTGCTTTAAATTAAATTAATTTAAAATAACAACTACTGACCCTAAACCCTAAACCTAAACCCACCACTGACCCTGAAATCCTAAACCTAAACCCTGCTCTACTACCCTAAACCTAAACCTAAAAATAAACCCAAAACTACTAAACCCTAAACTAAACCCAAACCCTAAATCCTACTCCACTAAACCCTAAACCTAAAATCAAAACCCTAAACCATAAACCCTAAACCTAAAACTAAATATAACCTAAAATAAAATAAATAAAACCTAAAACTAAATAAAATAAAAATAAGAAAATAAACCTAAACCAAACTTAAACTAAAAATAAAAATAAAAATTAAAACTAAAATAAAATAAAATAAATAAAACCTAAACTAAAATAAATAAACCTAAAATAAAAACCTAAAATAAATTAAATAACCTAAAATAAAATAAAATAAAATATAATAAAATAAAGTAAATAAAATCCTAAACCTAAAATAAAATAAAATCCAAATCCTAAATTAAAAATAAACTAAACCTAAAATAAAATGAAATAAATAAACTAAAATAAACTAATAAAACTAAAAAATAAAACCAAATAAACCTAAAATAAACTAAACCTAAAACTAAATAAAATAAAATAAACCAAAATAAACATAATAAAATTAAACTAAAAATTAAACCTAAAATTAAACATAAAATAAAACCTAATAACCTAAAATAAAATAAAACCTAAACCTAAACATAAAATGAAAATAAAATCTAAACCTAAAAATAAAATCAAAATAAAACTAAACTAAAAATAAAATAAACATAAACAGCTAAACATAAAAATAAATAAAAAAATAAAAAAACTAAAAAAATAAACCTAAAATAAATAAACAAAGAAATAAATAAAATAAAAAAATAAAACTAAAATAAATAAAAATAAACTAAATAATTAAATAAATTTACTTGGTTTCTATGAAAAACCTTAAATCGTAAACCCTAATATTAACCCTAAACCCTAAATCTTAAACATACAACCTTAAATCCTAAACCCTAAACCCTAAACCCTAAACCCTAAAAAACCTTAAACCCTAAACCCAAAATTATAACAACCCTAAACCCTAAACCCTAAACACTAAACCTTAAACCATAAACCCTGAACCCAAATCCTAAACCCTAAATCTTAAAACCCTAAACCGTAAAACCCTAAACCTTAAAAACCTAAAAACTTAATCATAAACTAAATAAAACCTAAAAATAAAATAAATAAATAAAACCTAAACTTAAATAAAATAAAAAAATAAAAAAAATAAAAACCTAAACTAAAACCAAAACCTAAACCTAAAAATTAAATAAAATAAAAAATAAAAATAAACTAAAATAAAATAAAGAAAAACCTAAACTAACAAATAAAATAAACCTAAGAATAAAAAATCTTAATAAGATGAAAATAAACATAAATAAAAATAAAATAAACCTAAAATTGAATAAAATAAAAAATAAATTAAAGCCTAAACCTAAAAAATAAACCTAAAAATAAAGCCTAAAAATAAATAAAAAGTAAAACCTAAACCCTAAACTAAAAAAAAATAAACAAAATAAAATAAACCTAAGCCTAAACTAAAATAAATAAAACTTAAACCTAATCCTAAAATAAACTAAACTTAAACCTAAACTTAAACTAAATAAAATAAAATAAATAAAAAATAAAACTAAACCTAAACTAAAATATAAAATGTCAAAAATAAATCTTAAATAAAACCTAAACTATAAATAAAAATAAAACCTAAACCTAAAAAAAATTAAAAAACCTAAAACATAAACATAAACCTAAACCTAAACCTAAATAAACTAAAATAAAACCTAAAAAAATAAATATACCTAAAATAATTAAACTAAACTAAATGAAAATAAAATAAAAATAAAATGAACTAAAATAAAAAACTAAACTAAGTAAACTAAATAAACTAAACCCTACATCTTAATTTTTTAAGAAAAAAACCCTAAACCTTAAACCCTAAACCCAAAAACTAATCATAAACATAAACCTAAACCCTAAACCCTAAACTGCACCCTAAAACCCTAACTAAACCCTCCACACCCTAAACCCTAAACTCTAAAGTAATCAAATAAAATAAAAAGTAAACCTAAACCCTAAAACCTAATAAACCTTAACCTTTACCTAAACCTAAACCCTAAGAATGGGCATAACCTTGATGGTAGGAACAACACTGTCAACTAGGCTTTGTCTAGCTCTGGCAATAAAAGTGAAGGCGGAGTTGGCGGTTATCGTAGTGGTAGTGGAGGATCTGGAGGTGCTGGTGGATATTGATGTGGTGGTTACAGTCGTGATGGTGACGGAGGTAGAGATCAGGGATTTGATGGTGGATCTACTAAATGGTGGGGTTGATCGGATCTATATTGAAGTCTTTGTATAGGCGATTCTAGTTATCTAGGGTTTTGATTTACTCATGCTCATTTTTTTATCGTCATGTGTGTCTTAGAAAACTTGGTGTGTTACTTGGTTGATGAAATCCAAAAGAAGAAATGTTAAATCATAATTTATTCTCTATTATAAAAAAAACCAAAAACCTTAAACCCTAAACCCTAAACCCTAAAAACCCTAATCCCTAAACCCTAAATCCTATACCCTAAAACCCTAAATTATAAACCCTAAACCCTAAACCCTAAAATTTAAACCCCAAACCCTAAACCCTAAACCCCAAATAAACCCCTAAACCCAAATGTTAAACCTAAATCCAAAGCTAAAAAAACCTAAACTAAATAAATCCTAAAAATAAAATAAATAAATAAACCTGAACCAAAATAAATTAAAAAATTAAAATGAAATAAAAAACTAAACTAAAACTTAAACTTAAACCTAAACCTAAACTAAATTAATAAATAAAAAACTTAAATAAAATAAGATAAAAATTAAATAAAATCCTAAACCTAAAAAGTAAACCTAAAAATAAATAAAATATAAAACATAAACCCTAAACAAAAAAACCTAAACCTAAAATAATATAAAATAAACCTAAATAAAATAAATTAAACTAAAAAATAAACCTAAACTAAAATAATACAACCTAAAATAATCCAATAAAATTGCTTCGTTCGGTTACGTGTGCTAAGATAAGTAAAAGGCACAAACTGACAAATAGAAATAAAACTGAAATGGAAAAATATAATAAAAAATAAAACTAAAATAAAAAGATAAACTATAAAAAAGTAAAACTAAAATACATAAACCTAAATAAATAAACCAAAATAAATAAAAATAAAACATAAGCCTAAATAAAAATAAAAAATAAAATAAACTAAAATAAATAAATAAATAAATAAACTAAATAAACCTAAACTTACAAGTTTTGTATTTTATTTTAAAAAATCTCTAAACCCTAAACCCTAAACCCTAAACTCTAAATCCTAAACTGAAACCCTAAACCCTAAACCCTAAAACTAACCCTAAACTTACAACCCTAAACATTAAATCCTAAACCCTAAACTCTAAACCTTAAACCCTAAACCCTAAACCCTAACCTTAACCCTAAGCCATAAACCCTAAATGCTAAACTAACCCTAAACCCTAAACCCTAGATCCCAAAATCCTAAACCCTAAAACCCTAAACTGCAGCCCCATAACCTAAACCTAAAACCCACTAAACCCCAGGCACTCCACCAAACCTAAACCCTAAACTGAGCCACAAAACTAAACCCTAAAACTCTAAACCCTAAAAACCTAAACATAAACTAAATTAAAATAAAAAATAAAATAAATAAAAAATCTAAACCTAAATAAAATAAAAAAATAAAACAATATAAAAACATAAACTAAAACCTAAACCAATAAAATTAAAATTAAAATTAATAATAAATAAAATTAAAACCTAAACTACAAAAAATAAAATAAGCCTAAGAATAAAAATAATAAAATAAAACTAATTGTAAAATAAAACCTAAATTAAAATAAAATAAAACTAAATAAATACCTAAACATAAAAATAAACCTAAAATAAATAAAAATAAAACCTAAACTAAACCCAAAAAAAAAACATAAACCTAAAATAAAAATAAAATAAAATAAACCTAAACCTAAACTGAAAGAAACTAAACTAAAATAAATAAAACCTAATCCTAAACCTAAAATGAACTAAACCTAAACCTTAACTAAATAAAATAAAGTAAACTAAAAAATAGAATCTAAAAATAAATTAATACTAAAAAACTAAAACCTAAACCTAAAAAAATAAAATAAAAACCTAAGCCTAAACTTAAAAATAAAAAATAAAACCTAAACTTAAAAAATAAAATAAAAATAAAACTAAAAAAATAAACTAAACTGAGCCTAAAAAATAAACTAAAATAATAAACCTAAACTAAAATAAATAAACCTAAAATAAATAAACTAAACTAAATAAAAAATAAACCTAAATAAAAATTAAAAATAAAGTAAACTCAAATAAATAAAAAATAAACTTAAACCCTAAATCCTAAACCATAAACCCTAAACCCTAAACCCTAAACCCTAAGCCCTAAAACCTTAAAACCCTAAACCCTAAAATTATAAATCATAAACCCTAACCCTAAATCCTAAACCCTAAAACATAAATCTTACTACCCTAAACCCCAAACACTAAACACAAAACTAACCCTAAACCCTAAAGCTAAACTAACCCTAAACTAACCCTAAACCCAAAGAATGAGCAGAACCTTAACAGCAGGAACATTAACATCAACTAGGCTCAGTCTAGATCTAGAAGTGGTGGTGAAGATGAAGGCAACGGTTATCATAGTGGTGGTGGGGGATCTGGAAGTGCTGGTGGATATGGAGGAGGTGGTCGGAGTTGTGGTGGTAATGGAGGCTGGAAATGCAATGGAGGTTACAATCATGGTGGTGACGGAGGGAGAGGTTAGGGATATGATGGTGGATCCTGCTACTCAAGAGGCGGGGATGGTTCTGATGAGATCTAGAGAAACTGAAGAACGGCCAATCCAATCTACTCCTTATGGAATTATGTCTTTATAGTAGAGAAGGTTCCACTTATCTAGGGTTTTTGATTTGCTCTATAGATGCTCATTTTTGATCTATGTCATTACTTGTGTCTTAGAAAATATGGGGTGATACTTCGTTCATGAAATCAAAAAGAAATGATGTTGAATTTGAATTTGTTCTCTATTAAAAATAAAAAAACTTTGAACCCTAAACTAAAACTTAAACCCTAAACTTAAAACCTAAATCCTAAACCTTGAACCCCACACCCTAAACCCTAAACCCTAAACCCTAAACCCTAAACCTTAAAAAGCTAAAAACCTAAAACTAAACTAAATAAAATAAAAGTTAAAAAAATTAAAAAACTTAAAGAAAAATAAAATAAAAAATAAAACAAAATTAAAACATTAACTAAAACTTAAACCTAAACCTAAACTTAAACCTAAAAAGAAAATAAAATAAAAAAATAAAAATTAAACTAAAATAAAATAAATAAAAACCTAAACTAAACTAAAAAATAAAAACCTAAATAAAGTAAAAAAACTAAATTTAAAATAAAAATAAAATAAACCTAAAATAAAATAAAATAAAAACTAAATAAAAACCTAAACATAAAAAATAAACCTAAAAATAAAACCAAAAAATAAAAAATTAGAAAACCTAAACCCTAAACTAAAGAAAACCTAAACCTAAAATAAATATAAAATCCTAACCTAAACCCAAAATAGACTAAACCTAAAATAAACTAAAAACCTACATTAAATTAAATTAAACTAAAATAAATAAATCCTAATCTAAACCTAAAATAAACTAAACCTAAACTTAAACCTAAACCTAAAATAAATAAAATAAAATAAAAACTAAAAATAAGCCTAAACCAAAACTAAAAATAAAACCCAAAAATAAACCTAAAATAAAAACCTAAAACCTAAACCTAAAAAAATAAAATAAAAACCTAAACCTAAACCTAAAAATAAAAAAAAATCTAAACCTGTAAAATAAAATAAAAATAAAACTCAATTAAAAAATAAACTTGAACCTAAAAAAAATAACCTAAAATAAAAAACCTAAACTAAAATAAATAAACCTAAAATAAAGAAACTAAAATAAATAAAAATTAAAAGTAAACCTAAATAAAAATAAAAAAATAATATAAACTCAAAGAAATAAAATAAACTAAATAAGCTAAACCTACTTGGTTTTAATTTTTTTTTGAGACCTAAACCCATCTAAACCTAAACCCTAAACTACCCTAAACCCTAAATGCTCCTAAACCCTAAACCCAAACCCACCCTAAACCCCAAACCCACCCACTCTAAACCATAAACCCTAAAACCCTAAACCCTAAACCATAAACCCTAAAACCCTAAACCATAAACCATAAGCCCTAAACCCTAAAATCCTAAACCCTAAGCACTAAACCCTAAAACTTCCAACCCTAAACCCTAAACTAACCCTAAACCCTAAATGCTAAAGTAACCCTAAACCCTAAAACCTAAGAATGGGCAGAACTTTCATGCTAAGAACATCACCATCAACTAGGCTCAATCTATATCTAGCGATGGAGGTGAAGACAGGCCTGTATCTGGTGGTGGGGGATCTAGAAGTGCTGGTAAATATGAAGGTGGTGGTCAGAGCTATGGTGGTTATGGATGCGGGAGGAGCAACAGAGGTTACATTCATGGTGGTGGTAGAGGAAGAGATCGAGGATATGATGGCGGATCCCGCTACTCGAGAGGCGGTGGTAGTTTTGATGGGAACTAAAGAAATTAAACAACGACCAATCTAATCTATTGCTTATGGAACTGTGTCTTTATAATAGAGAAGATTTTGCTTGTCTAGGTTTTTTGATTAGCTCTATGGGGGCACATTTTTTATCTATGTTGTCACTTTTGTCTTAGAAATCTTGGGGTGCTACTTGGTTCATGAAATCAAAAAGAAACATTAAACGCTAAATCCTAAACCCTAAACCCCAAACCCTAAACTATAAACCCTAAACTAAAACTTAAACCCTATGCCCTAAACTATAAACCCTAAACACTAAAAAGCTAAAAACCTAAACCTAAACTAAATAAAACCAAAAAATAAAATAAATAAAAAACCTAAACTAAATTAAAATAATAAACTAAAAACATAAACTAAAACCTAAAATTAAACCTAAGCTTAAACCTAAAAGAAAATTATAAATAAAAAATAAAAACCAAACAAAAATAAAATAAATAAAAACCTAAACTAATCTAAAAAAATTTAAACCCTAAATAAAATAAAAATGAAATCCAAAATAAAAATAAAATAAGCCTAAAGAAATAAAATAAAAACTAAATAAATACCTAAACCTAAACAATAAACCTAAAAATAAACCAAAAAATAAATAAAAAATAAAACCTGAACCCTAAATTAAAAAAAAAACTAAACCAAAAATAAAAATAAAATAAACAAAATAAAATAAACCTAAACCTAAACTAAAAAATAAAGGCTAAAAATAAACCTAAAATAAAAACCTAAAACCTAAAAGGTAAACCAAAAAAATAAAATAAAAACCTAAACCTAAACCTAAAAATAAAAAATATAACCTAAACATATAAAATAAAATAAAAATAAAACTCAACTAAAAAATAAACCTAACCTAAAGAATAAACTAAAATAAAATTTTAAATGAAAATAAATAAATAAATAAAACAAATTAAACGAAATAATAATAATAAATAAACTTAAATAAAAAATAAAAATAAACTCAAATAAATAAACTAAATAAACCTAAACTTATCGATTTACTTAATTTTAAGAAAAAAGCCCTACACCCTAAATCCTAAACCCTAAACCCTAAACCCTAAACCCTAAACCTTCAACCCTAAATCCTAAATCCTAAACCCTAAAACCCTATACCCTAAACCCTAAACCCTAAGCCCTAAACCCTAAAATCTTAAACCCTAAACCCTAAAACATACAACCCTAAACCCTAGACCCCAAACCCTAAACACTAAACTAATCCTAAACCATAAACACTAAACTAACCTTAAACCCTAAGAATGGGCAAGGCCTTGACAGCAGGAACATCACCGTAAACTAGGCTCAGTGTAGATATGGCAGTGAAGGCGAAGGCAGAGGTGGTAGTTATCGTAGTGATGGTGGGGGATCTAGAGGTGTTGGTGGATATGGAAGTCGTGGTCAGAGCAGTGGTGATTATAGAGGCAGGAGGAGTGATAGAGGTTACAGCCATGGTGATGGAAAAGGGAGAGATCAAAAATATGATGGTGAATCCCACTCTGAGGCGTGATGGGAACTGGAGAAACTAAGAACTTGATCCAATGCTTATGGAACCGTGTCTTTACAGTAGAGAAGGTTCTACTTATCTAGGGTTATTCATTTTCTCTATCGGTGCTCATTTTTTATCTATGTCATCACTTATGTCTTAGAAAACTTGGGGTGCTACTTGGTTAATGAAATTAAAAAGAAGAAATGTTGAATCTAAATTTGTTCTCTATTAAAAAAAATCTTAAACCCTAAACCATAAACAAGAACTTAAGCCCTAAACCTAAAACCTAAACCCTAAACCCTAAACTAAACCCTAAACTAACCTTAAACCCTATACCTTAAACCCTAAACCCTAAAAAGCTAAAAACCTAAAACTAAATAAAACCTAAAAAATAAATAAATAAAAAAATCTAAACCAAAATAAAATAAAACTAAACATAAACTAAAATCTAAACTTAAACCTAAACCTAAAGGTAAAAAGAAAATAAAATTTAAAATAAAAAATAAACTAAAATAAAATAAATAAAATCCTAAACTAAACTAAAAAATAAAAAACCTAAATAAAATAAAAATTAAGCCTAACATAAAAAAATAAAACCCTAAATAAAAATTGAATAAAAATCTAAACCTAAATAATAAACTTAAAAATAAAACCTAAAAATAAATAAAAAAGAAAACCTAAACCCTAAACTAAAAAAAACCTAAACTTAAATTAAAAAAAATAAACAAAATAAAATAAACCTAAACTTAAACTAAAATAAACTTAACTAAAATATATAAAACCTAAACCTAAATCTAAATTAAACTAATCCTAAACTTAAACCAAAATTGAATAAAATAAAATAAACTAAAAATAAATCTAAACATAAAATAAAAATAAAACCTAAAAATAAACCTAAAATAAAAACCTAAAACCTAAACCTAAAAAAATAAAATAAAAACCTAAACCTACACCTAAAAAAACCATCAACTAAAAAATAAACCTAAACCTAAAAAATAAACTAAAATAGAAAACCTAAAATAAAAAACCTAAAATTAATAAACTAAACTAAATAAATAAAACCTAAATAAAAATAAAACATAAAATAAACTCAAATAAATAGTAAATAAACTAAATAAACTTAAACCTATCGATTTAATTAATAAAAAAACCCTAAACCCTAAACCCTAAACCTTAAACCCTAAACCCCAAACTTACAACTCTAAACCCTAAAACCCTAAACCCTAAACCCTAAACGCTAAACCCTAAACCCTAAACACTAAACCCTAAACCCTAAACCCTAAAACCCTAAACCCTAAACAAACCTAAACCCTAAAACCCTAAACCCTAAACCCTAAACCCTAAACCCTAAGAATGGGCAGAACCTTGACGGCATGAACATCACCATCCATTCAAACCCTAAATGGTGGAGGCAAAGGTGAAGGCAATAGTTATCATAGTGGTGGTGGGGGATCTAGAGGTGCTGGTGGATATGGCGGTGGTTGTCAGAGGAGTGCTGGTTATGGTGGAGGGAGGAGTGATAGAGGTTATCATCGTGGTGGTGGCAGAGGGAGAGATTAGGGATATGATGGTGAATCCCGCTACTCAAGAGGTGGGGGTGGTCTGATGGGAGTTAGAGAAACTATGTCTTTACATAAGAGACTATTGTACTTATCAATCATTTTTAATTTGCTCTATGGGTGTTCATTTTTTATCTATGTCATCGCTTGTGTCTTAGAAAACTTTGGGTGATTCTTAGTTGATGAAATAAAAAAAAAGAAATGTTGAATCTAAATTTGTTCTCTTTAAAAATACCTTAAATTCTAAATTAAAACTTAAACCCTAAACTTAAAACCTAAACCCTAAACCCTAATCCCTAAACCTTAAAAACCCTAAACCATAAACCCTAAACCCTAAAACCCTAAACCCTAAACCCTAAACCCTAAAACCATAAACCCTAAACCCTAAACCTTACAACCCTAAACCCTAAACCCTAAACCTATAACCCTAAACCCTAAACCCTAAACCCTAAACTAACCCCTAAACCCTAAACTCTAAACTAACCCTAAACCCTAACCCTAAACCCTCATCCCTAAACCTTGAATAAAGATGTCATTATTAATAGATATAAAGAATGACCAAATCCTAACATAGTTATGGTAGCTAAAGAAAATGCATTCAAGATACTTTCCCATAACTATTAGAGATTTGAATACCCCAAACTCTAACCCTAAGTCACATTATAATACCCTATATTATAGTATAATGTAGCATCATATGTTTGAACATGGAGTGAAGTGTTTTTAGATGTTATAAAATGTTTTGAAATGTTTAGTATATTATGGTATCAGATATATTAATATATAATAAAAATATTGATTTAAAAGCATGATGATGAAATTTATTAAATTTGAAGTGGGAATTAGTTTGTAGTACCAAAGGTGTGCAACGCCACTTGTAGTCTTAAAAGTAAGATTTTTTTATCAAAATAAATATTATATGTTGTTGCATAGTATAACATCATATATCATAATATATTGCTCTATGCATTTTAATTTCTTTTAGTATTTTACAATCATACAATCAAGACTACACTAGCATTATTTATAAAAATGTTGGTTTAGATTTTAAAATGGTTGAATTTGGCCAAATTCATAATAGGTAGAGCATGGCATCATAATATATTGTCCCAATTAAAAATATGTAAGTGATACAACTAAAATATATAATTTGTTTTGTTTTTAGACTAATTTTATGATTTTTTTATCTTATGCCATCTCTTTTGATTTGATATGCAATATAATAAAATATAATATGTTATAGTGTATTATAATATAGGATGCCATAACATAGTGTAGCATCATACATTATAGCATACTATTATGTATTACAACTTCTTGTTTTGCTTATTTTACTTTCTTATAGTATGATGTAGAAGAGTTTGTACTAGAATAATTTATAAAAATACTGATTTATAGGCTGAGATGATGGGATTTGGCCAAATTTAAGGTGTTTTTAGGAACATCATTGGGGTGTGCTATGGTGTGTCATTTAATTGAAAGAATAGAATTTTACATCCAAAATAAATGTTCATTTTTCAACCAAATTTTATAAATTTTTTGCTTAAAGTTATTCATTTTAAGGTGTAATGTAATATAATATATTATAAGAAAGCATATTAAAATATAATGTACATAACAATATAACTTCACATATATATGAATTTCGTGGTGTGTTCTTAAATGTTATTGTACATTTTAGTATGTTTTACTTTAGTTATAATACATTGGGTCAAAAGTCACAAAAATGTTAATTTGAAGGTTGAGATGGAAGAATTTGGCCAAATTTATGGCACACACCAAGAAGCAACATCAAAAATTATACTATTTTGTACCATTTCAAATAGAAAAATAATAATTTTACATCCAGAATGAACATATTTCATATTTTGAGAAAATTTTGTTTTTGTTTTCCTTTTAAATGATTTTAATGGGCTTTATGTTAGATAATATATTATATTATAGCAAATTATAAAATGACATCATATATTATAATATAATATAGTGTGCTAATTCACACTATAATATGTTTAACATGATATTGAATAGTTAGTTTGAGCTTGCAACTTCACAAATCATAAAATGTTGATTACAATGTTAAGATGATGTAATTTGAACGAATACACTATTAGGCTTTTGGTTGAAGTATTAAAGGTGTAAAGAGAAGAAATAAGATTTGATTCCATGTCAAGGATATGGAGGCAAATCCATGGGGATCAATGCATTGGACATGACATGTGAGGTCATGTCAGAAGAAAATATGTTGAGATAAGGTTTGAATTTGATTATATGATTTGTGGAAAGATACGTTTGGGATAAAATCTATAATCCATCGGATTATGATCAATTTTAATTTATTTTGTTTTAAAGGCATATCTACTAGATATGGGCTCAGAGGGATATATGAACCTCTCACAGTGAGTGTATCCACTATTGATTAGGATTTCAATTTGATTTCATAGATTTATTTGTGAATGTATCTGCTGGGAATAAGAGTTTGGTTGGATTTATTTGATTTAGACTCATTTGGGATTGTTTAATTTAAATATATAAAAAAAAGTGTAATTTAAATAAGGAAAATAGAAAAATGAAAGTAATAATAAATGGACCCATGGTATTATATCATGACCTATCTCAAGTTTGCAAATCCAAACAGATAGTCTACCGACTATGGGGTAGAGCTAGCCAACATAAGGGGTTTCCTTTTGGTGTGGAACGGTTGTGCTAGGAAGAAGGTGCAGTAGACTTACATCTTCAAAAGATAGGAACAACCACTGGGGTGACCTGTTGGATGCACAACAAATCAACACTAGGGTGACTCTGAATGAGAGGGACTTATGTCAACTCAAAGTAGTCGGTTAATTTTATCTTAATTTCATGTGATTTGATATGGTTTGTTTGGTTTAGTTTGATTTCAATTGAGGCATAGGGTTGTGAGTTTGATCAAATTTGATAGATTTATGTATGGACCATGTCTAGTGTGATGGACCCACCGAGAGGGGCTATATCGACTTATCCTATCTCAAATTTAAAATCCAAATGGATAGTCTACTAGTCACGAAAGAGCCAAGGGGTTGCCTTCTTTAACGATTATGCTAGGAAGTAAATAATTAATTTAAATAAAAAAGCCCTAAACCCTAAACCCTAAGCACTAAATCTTAAACCCTAAACCCTAAACCTACAAACTTAAACCTTCAACCCTAAACCCTAAACCCTAAACCCTAAACCCTAAAACCCTAAACCTTAAATCCTAAACTAACCATAAACCCTAAACCCTAAACTAACTAAACCTAAGAAACCCTAAACCTAAAACCCTAAACCCTAAAACCCAAAAAAACCTAAACTTAAAAAAAAAAAAAAATTAAACCCTAAACTAAACTTAATAAAATAAAGAAAATTAAACTAATAAATAATAATAATAATAATAATAATAATAATAAACTAAGAACTAATTGTTTGAAACCAATTGAATCAGAACACTTCAAATCGTCATTTAAACCTAACCCAAGTCTTGGTTTGACCCAATTTAACTAATTGGTCAATCTTATCCAACTTAACCTAATTTGACCCATAAGAGCAAAATTGAGCCAAATCCCTTAGAACCAAGCCATGATCACTTGGAATCTGATTCAACCACCCAAACCCATCTTGGATCACCAAACCCAAATGGACTCAATCAAGGCAAATCTTAGATTTTCCTCCACATGGGATTTTGCAAAAATTAGCAAAGTCCACTAACTATGGCCCTCACATACCCCAAATGGGGTCTGACCTACTCACCTAGCCCAACCTAAGTGGGCTAGGTCTATCATGGAACAAAGGGAGGTGAGTTAATAATAAAACCTAACTAAAACTAATAAAACTAATGAAATAAATAAAAATAAAATTAATAATAAAACTAAAAACTAAAACTAATAAAAATAACTAAAACCTAATAAACTAACTAAAACCATAAAACCCTAAAAAATGAACTAAACTAACTTACAAAATAATAATAATAATAATAATAATAATAATAATAATAATAATAATAATAAAATAAAAAACTAATAAAAACTAACTAAAACTAATAATAATAATAATAGTAATAATAAACTGAAAAATAATAAAACTAAACCCTAAACTAAAAAAACCAAACCAATAAAACCCAATAATAACTAAACTAAAAACTAAAACTAAATAAAACTAGAAACCTAAAATCCCTAAACTAATAAACTAAACTAAAATAACCCCAAAACCTAAAAAAAAACTAGCTAAACTAATAATAAATAATAAACTAATAACTAATAAAACCCTAAACTAAAAATAAACCCTAAACTAATAACTAAACAATAACTAAACTAAACTAAAAAACACTAAACCATAATAACCCAAATAAACTCAAATAAACACTAAACCTAAAATAAAATAAACCCAAAATAAAACTAATAACTAATAATAATAGTAATAATAATAATAATAATAATAATAATAATAATAATAATAATAATAATAAACTAAGCTAATAAACTTAAACCCTAAATAAATAAATACCTAACTAATAAACAAAATAGAACTAAAACCTAATAACAATAACTAAATTAAACTATCTAAACTAACTAAACCCTCAATCCTTTTAGTTAAAAGAAACCCTAAACCTTAAACCCTAAAACCCTAATCCTAAAAGTCTAAACACTAAACCCTAAACCCAAAACTTTAAACCCAAATCCTAAAGCCTAAGCCCTAAACTTTAAAACCTAAACCCTAAACCCTAAACCATAAAAACCTAAAAACCTAAAAATAAAATAAATAAATAAAGCCTAAACCTAAATAAAATAAAAACCTAAACTTAAACCTAAGAATGAAAAACTTAAATAAAATAAAAACTAAATCTAAATGTAAAATTAAAAAAATAAACCTAAAATAAAATAAAATAAAATAAAATAAAATCTAAATAAATACTTAAACCTAACAAGTAAACTTAAAAATAAATAATAAATAAAACCTAAACCATAAACTAAAGACACATTAACCTAAAAAAAATAATCAAAATAAATAAACCTAAACCTAAAATTAAAATAAATAAAACCTAAAATAAAATAAAAATAAAACCTAAACCAAATTATATAAAAATAAAACCTAAACATAAAACCTAAAAATAAAAATAAAAACTAAACCTAAAAATTTAATAAAAATAAAAACTAAATAAAAAAAAAAACCTAAACCAAACCTAAACCTAAAAAATCAAAAAACAAAAAAACTAAATAAATAAACTAAACTAAATAAAAAAATAAAAAAACAAAATAAATAAAAAATAAAAAATAAAATAAATAATAAATAAACTAAAACTAAATAAATCTAAACCTAAAATTTTTAAAAAACCTAAACCCTAAATCCTAAACTAAAAAAATAAACTAAACTAAACCCTAAAAAATCCTAAACTCTAAAAAATAAATAAAAAATAAAAATAAATAAACTAAAAAAAATAAAAATAAAAAAAAATAAACTAAAAAAATAAAAAAAAAAATAAACTCCTACTAAAAAAAAAAAAAAACCAAAAAAATTAAAATTTTAAACTAAATTTAAACTAAAACTAAACCTAAACCCAAAATCCTAAACTTAAACCTAAATTAAACTAAACTAAACCTAAACCTAAACTAAACTAAATAAATAAACTAAACTAAATTAAACTAAACTAAATAAACTAAACTAAATAAAATAAACTAAACCTAAACTAAAAATAAAATAAACTAAACTAAAAAAAACTAAACTAAACCTAAACTAAACTAAATTAAACCAAAAAATAAAAAAAATAAATAAAAATAAAAAAAACTTAAACCCTAAACCCTAAAACCTAAAAACCTAATTTTAAACTAATTAAACCAAAAAATTAAATAAATAACAAAACCTAAACCTAAATAAAATAAAATAAAATAAAAACTTAAACTAAAACCTAAAAATAAAAATTAAACTAAAATAAATTAATAAAAATGTAAACTAAACTAAAAAAATAGAATATGCCTAAAAATAAAAAACCTAAACAAAATAAAACCCAAATGTAAAATAGAAATAAAATAAACCTAAAATAAAATAAAATAAAAACTAAATAAAAATCTAAACCTAAAAAGTATACTTAAAAATAAAAACTAAAAATAAATAAAAAAGAACCTAAACCCTAAATTAAAGAAAATAAACTTAAACCTAAAATCAATAAAATAAAATAAACCTAAACCTAAACTAAAATAAACTAAATGAAAATAAATAAAACCAAAACCTAAACCTAAAATAAACTAAACCTAAACTCTAAACTAAATAAAATAAAATAAACTAAAAATAAAAACTAAAAAATTAAAAAACCCCAAAATAAGCCTAAAATAAAACCTAAAAGCTAAACCCAACAAAAATAAAATAAAAACCTAAACCTAAACATCAAAATAAAAAATAAAACCTAAACCTAAAGAATAAAATAAAAATAAAACTAAACCTAAAAACCCAAAACCCTAAAAACTAAACCTTAAACCCAAAACCTAAAAACTCAAAACCTTAATGCTTTAAAACTAAACCCTAAACCCTAAACCCTAAAACCCTAAACCCTAAAACTGTAAACCCTAAACCTTAAACCCTAAACCCTAAACCCAAAAAATCTAAAAACCTAAGCCTAAACTAAATAAAAGTTAAAATAAAATAAATAAATAAGCTAAACCTAAATAAAATAAACAAATAAAATAAAATAAAAAACTTAAACTAAAACCTAAAACAAAACCTCAAAATAAAATAAAATAAAATAATAAAAAAAATGAAAATGAAAATAAATAAATCCTAAATTAAATTATAAGATAAAATGTTCCTAGGAATAAAAAACCTAAATAAAATAAAAACTAAACCTAAAATAAAAATAAAATAAACCTAAAATAAAATAAATAAAACTAAACATATACCTAATCCTAAAAAACTTAAAAAATAAACTTAAAAATAAATAAAAATAAACCTAAACCTAAACTATGAAAAAAAACCTAAACCTAAAATAAAAATAAAATAAACCTAAACCTAATCTAAAATAAACTAAACTAAAATAAATAAAACTTAAACCTAAACCTAAAATTAACTAAACCTAAACTAAATAAAATAAAAAACTAAAATTAAACCTAAACATAAACTAAAAAATAAAACTAAAATAAAAGCTTAAAACTTAAACCTAAAAAAAGAAAATAAAAACCTAAACCTAAACCTAAAAATAAAAAATAAAACCTAAACCTAAAAACTAAAATAAAAATAAAACTCAACTTAAAAATAAACCTAAACCTTAACCTAAACCTAAAAAATAAACTAAAATAAACTAAATAAAACTAAATAATAAACCTAAATAAAAATAAAAGATAAAGTAAATATACTAAATAAAAAATTTAAACTTTAAATCCTAAACCCTAAACCCTAAACATTAAACCCATAACCCTTAACCTACAACCTTAAACCTACAACCCTAAACCCTAAACACTAACCCTAAACTGTGAAAACTAAAAGAATAATCCCTAAAACCTTAAACCCTAAACACTAACCCTAAACCATGAAAATTAAAAGAATAATCCATAAAACTCTAAATCCTAACCCTAAACCTAAACCTAAAGTAACTAAATAAATAAATAAAAAAAATCTAAACACTAAAACCTAATAAACCTAAACATAAACCAAAATCCTAAGAATTGGCAGAACCTTGACGGCAGGAATATCACCGTCAACCAGGCTCAATCTAGATCTGGAGGTGGAGGTGAAGGTGAAGGCGGCCATTATCGTAATGGTTGTGGGGGATCTGGAGGTGTTGGTGGATATGGATGTGGTGGTCGGAGGAGTGATGGTTATGGAGGCGAGAGAAACAAAGGAGGATAAAGCCATGTTGGTGGCGGAGGGAGATATCGGGGATATGATGGTTGATCTCGCTAGTCGAGAGACCAGGGTGGTTCTGATGGGAACTGGAGAAACTAATGAATGGTCGATTCGATCTACTACTTATAGAACTATGTATTTATAGCAGAGATGGTTCTGGTTATCTAGGGTTTTCGATTTGCTCTATGCGTGCTCATTTTTTGTCTGTGTCGTCACCTGTGTCTTAGAAAACATGGTGTGTTACTTGGTTGATGGAATCGAAAAGAAGAAATTTTGAAACTGAATTTGTTCTCTGTTAAAAAAAATTAAAAAACCTAAACCCTAAACAAAAAAAAAAAAGAAAACCTAAACTAAAAAACCTAAACCATTAATAAAAATAAAATTAACCTAAACCTACACTAAAATAAACTAAATTAAATTAAATAAAACCTAAACCTAAACCTAAAATAAACTAAACCTAAACGTAAACCTAAATGAAATAAAATAAACTAAACTAAAAATAAACTTAAACCTAAACTAAAAAATAAATCCTAAAAATAAACCTAAAATAAAAACCTAAAACCTAAACTTTAAAAAAAATAAAAATATAAACCTAAAAAAAAAACTAAACCTAAAAAATAAAATAAAAATAAAACTAACCTAAAAAATAAACATAAATTGAAACATAAACCTAAAAAATAAACTAAAAAAACCTAAACTAAATAAATAATCTTAAAATAAATAAACTAAACTAAATATAAATAAAAAATAAAATAAAGTAAAATAAATAAAAAATAAACTAAATAAACTAAATAAATCAAAACCTATTGGTTTACTTATTTTTTTTAAAACTCTAAACACTAAACCGTAAAACCTAAACCCTAAATCCTATACCCTAAACCATAAACCCTAAAACTAACCCTAAACCCTAAAAAAGCCTAAACCCTATACCCTAAATAAAAAACATAAAATTAAAAAAATAAAATGAAAATAAAAAGAACCCTAAACCCTAAAACAAACCCTAAACCATAAACCTACAACCCTAAACCATAAACCTTAAACCCTAAAACACTAAATCTTAAACCCTAAACCCTAAACCTATTACCCTAAACCTACATCCCTAAACCCTAAAACCCTAAACCTAAAACTAAATAAAACCCTAAATCAAAAAAACCAAAATCAAAACTATAAACCCAACCCTAAACCCTAAACCTAAGTCTAAAACTAAACTAAATCCTAACTAAATATAAACCTATACTAAACCTAAACCTAAACTAAATTTAACCTAAATAAACTAAACTAAACCCTAAACCTAAAAAACTAAATACTAAAATTTTAACCTAAACTAAACTAAACCTAAATTTAAACTAAACTAAACCTAAACCTAAACTTAACCATAAAACCCTAAACTAAAATAAACTTAAACTAACCCTAACCCTAAAAAACCCTAAACACCTAAACCTAAACCCTAAACCCTAAACCTAAACACTAAAAACCCTAAACTATAAACCCTAAACCTAAATCAAAACCTTAAACCTAAACCTAACCTAACCCTAAACCCTAAACTCTAAACCTAAACTAAACTCTAAAACCTAAATCTAAACTAAACCCTAAACTAAAAGCCCTAAACACTAAACCCTAAAATCCCCTAAACCCTAAACCCTAAACTAACCCTAAACCTTAAGATAACCCTAAACCTTAAACCTTAAACCCTAAAAACCCTAAACCCTAAATCTTAAACACTAAACCCTAAACCCTAAACCCTAACCCTAAACCCTAAACCATAACACCATAAACCCTAAAACCATAACCCCAAACCCAAACTTAAACCCTAAAAAATTAAAATAAACCTAAATTAAATAAATTAAACCTGATAAAATAAAATAATGAAATAAAATTAAAACCTAAACTAAAACTTAAACCTAAACCTAAAATAAATGAAATAAAGTGAAATAAACTAAATAAAATAAATAAAACCTAAACTAAACTAAAAATAAAATAAATCTATAAAACCTCAAAATAAAACTAAACTTAAAATAAAAAATAAAATAAACCTAAAATAAAATAAAATAAAAATTAAATAAAAACTTAAACAGAAAAGATAAACCTTAAAATAAAAATAAAAAACCTTAAACCTAAAATAAAAAAAAATAAACAAAATAAAATAAAACTAAACTAAAATAAACTAAACTAAAATAAATAAAACCTAAATGTAAACCTAAAATAAATTAAACTTAAACCCTAAACTAAATAAAATAAACTAAATTTAAAATTAACCTAAACCTAAATTAAAAATAAACCTAAAATAAACTTAAATGAAACCTAAACCTAAACCTAAAAAATATAAACCTATTTAATTTAAAAATAAATAATAAATAAAGTAATATATAAATAAAAATAATCTTAATAAACTAAATAAACTAAACCTACTATTTACTTTTTTTTTTTAAAACCCTAAACACTAAATCAGAACCACTAAATCCTGTTAAATCCTAAACCCTAAACCCTAAAACTAACCAAAACCAAACTCTAAATAAACCTAAACCCTAAACTAACCTAAAATAAAATTAAAAAAAATAAAACAACCTAAAACCTACAACCTAAACTCAATTTAAACTTAAAACTAAACTAAAAAATAAACACCCTAAATGTGTACCCTAAACCTAAACCACTAAAACCCAAACTAAACCTACTAACCCTAAATCTAAAACCTAAATCTCAAACCCTAAATCCTAAATCTAAACCTAACCTAATCATAAATAAATCCTTAAATCAAAATTTTAAACCTTAAACCTAAAACCAAAAAAATAAACCCTAAAGTTTAAACACTAAACTAACCCTAAACCTTAAACTCTAAATCTTAAACCCTAAATGAACCCTAAACCCTAAACCCTAAACCCTAAAACCTAAAAACTCTAAACCCTAAAAACCCTAAACCCTAAAAAACTTAAACCCTAAACTAACCCTAAACCCTAAGCTAACCCTAAACTAACCCTAGATAGGCCTTTTCAAACGTTATTAAAAAAAATCCCTTAAAGCTAGAATGTTCACTAATAGCTCTACTCTAACCACTCGATCTTCTCTAACTTCCCACAAATAATTGCTTCATGCTCTCTTTTTCTTCTCCTTCTTTTTTCAGTTATCTCTTTTCTTTTCTTTCCACCTTATTATGATCAATTTTCTTATTTGGAATGTTCGGGGTATTGGGACTCTCACTATTTGCAATTGTGTTAGGAGCCTTTGTCGCACTCATAACATAACCTTACTTATTGTTATTGAGCCTTTCATTCACTCTTCTAAGATCACACATGTTGCTAGAATGCTTGGCTTTTAAAATTTCTTTTATAATATTAGTAATAAAATTTGGTATTTTTAGAATAATTTAATCAACATTTCTATCCTTGATGATCTCGAACAATTGGTTAATGTTCAAATCTCATTGGGTGAATTTTCTGCTCTTGGTTCATTTATCTATGCTTCTTGTAATAGTAGGAACATCATTTAGGATCACTTAAGAACCTTCGCCTCCTCAACAAACCTGGTTGGTTGGTGACTTCAACACTATCGCTTCGAAAGGAGGGAGGCGCTTCTCTAACATCCATTCCATGGAAGACTTCTCTAATATGATCGAAACCCAATTGATATTGGTTTTTCTAGCTCCGACTATAAGTGGCATAACTCTAGACTGTGGTAGTGGCTTGATAGGACCCTCTTTAATTCCCATTAGATCAATCAATGGCCCCTCACTCTGTCAAGCATTTGAGCAAAACTTTGTTGGACAATGCTCCTCTTTTGATCTCTATGAAAACCTCTTCCAGTAATCTTTCCTCCCCTTCTCCTTTTAGATTCCAAAATATGTGGACCCAACATCATGATTTCATTAATGTTGTTTCCACTAATTGGATGGCCCCTATTCACCCAGGCAATTCCATTAAAGGCGTGATTCGCTTTTGGCTTAAGCTCAAAAGACTTAAACAAAATCTAAATTGGTGGAACAAGCATCATTTTAAAAATCTTTTTGCCAATCTCAAAATTATGAAATAATTAGTTTGCTCTCTTGAAGATACTGCCATAACTGATCCTAGTAAGCTTGATGAGTTGAGCACTGCTAAAGATAAGTTGATCAATTATCAGAATATGGAGGAAACCTCAAAAAAAAGGCGCTAGAAAAACATATTACGATGGTAATAGAAATAAGGTATTTCCATGCTCTTTTCAATAAAAAGGAAAGCTTTAAACTTTATTCAAAAAATCAAAATATTAATGGTATTGGATCACGATAAGAATGAAATTAAAGATTCTACATACATTTTCAAAATTTATTAAACATCAACCCTCCCTTAGAAGCCCTCTCCAACACACTGATCTATGATTACTAATGATGAGAATCATTTACTCACTTTGCATCCTACAGAAGCTGAGATCAATAGTACTCTCAATAGCATGAACACTTTGTCGGCCCCATATTACACGACCCATTTTTTTAGCATTATTGGCCTTTTATTAAGTCTGACCTTGTTGATGCTGTTGTTGACTTCTTTGATGGCAGGCATTTACCTAGATACTTTTCTAGCACTTCCATTATCCTCATTCCCAAAACTAATAATCCGATTCTTGGGTAGATTTTAGACGCCTTTGCACCTTCTTTCAAAACTCATTGTTAAATTAATTAATAATAGGATAAGTCCACTCCTAAAATTATTTCTCCCTAACCAAACTAGCTTCATTAAAAATAGAGCTATATCGATAATATCCTTCTTGCCCAAGAGTCGGTTCATGACATTGATGTTCCTACTAGAGGTGGTAACATCCTCCTCAAATTGGATATCTCTAAAGCCTTTTATAACCTCTCATGGGATTTCCTCTTTGAAATCTTACATTTGTTTGGGTTTTCTTATAATTTCATCCGCCTCATCAAAAATGGTATTACTAATGTTTGGTTCTCTGTTATCATGAATGTTGAGTCCCTCAATTTCTTTACTTCAAGGAATGGATTGAGACAAGGAGACCCCCTATCACCCTCTCTTTTTATTCTTGCTGTTGAATATCTTTTGAGGAGCCTAAATGATCTTTTAAATAAAATCCTACCATGTTTTTTAAAACTCATGGTGGTATCCTGTTTCATCTCGCTTGATGATTTTATAATCTTTGCAATGCCTCTATTCAGCACATTAAAACTATTAAGAACCTTTTAAATGAATTTGGCAAAGAAAGTGGCCTCTTTCTCAATGATGGAAAATGTTCTTTCATTCCTTCTTCTAAAATCCCTACCAATAGGCTCGACCAAATCTCCAGAATTACTAATTTTCAGCTACATCAACTTCCTATTTCATTTACTCTCTTTCGATGGTAGGCTCACCTTGATTAAGAGCACTCTTAATTCCTTGCCTTTATATCTCATCCAAACCATTGTGCCGACCATTTCTATCATTAACAGAATTGAGCGTCTCTTTAACAAATTTTTCTGGAGCTCTAATAACTCCTCTAAAAGAATACATTGGACCTTTTGGGTTAAAAGTTGTGGCACTCTTGCCGAAGGTGGTCTTGGATGTAAGCCAATCAAAGAAGCTATCACCTTTTCCTATAAACTCTGGAATTTTGAGTAACAATAGTCTAATTTCATGATGCTAAA
Organism: Cymbidium sinense; assembly: GCA_021442155.1. Lineage (NCBI taxonomy): Eukaryota > Viridiplantae > Streptophyta > Magnoliopsida > Asparagales > Orchidaceae > Cymbidium > Cymbidium sinense. The sequence goes on from CM038214.1 coordinate 151,745,004, forward strand.
TATTGTCAGGGTAAGCACCCCCTCATTTGTCCTAATAAAGCGGGAAACTCTCCTGTTTGGAAAAGACTTTGTTCTGTCAAATGGGATGTTGAATCCTTAATTTTTTGGGGGATTAACTCTAGTTTCTCATTCTTTTGGCAAGATAACTGGAGTGGATGTGGGTCCATTAATGACTTACTCTCCACCCATTCCACTGCTGCTATTAAAGTAAAATCTTTCTGGCAAAATAATATGTGGAACAGTAGTAAGCTTATTGATTACATTCCTTCTTTTCTCTTGAACAAACTCACTACTATTCCTATCATTCCTACTAATCAAGATCAGATCCTTTTTAAGCTCTCACATAATGGTGATTTTAACTTTAAAAATATTTGGCTTCACATTAAAGAAACTCATGTTTCTTCCAATGTGTTTCTCAAACTTTGGAATATCATTATCCCTACTTCTTATTCTGTTTCTTACTATTTTGAAAAACTTCATCCATGTCCTTGTTGTGGGATAAAGGTTTTCAATTACCTTCAAAATGCCAATGTCGCTTTCATATTGAGAATGTGAACCATGTCTTTGTGGTCATTGCTTCTAAACTCTAGATTTGGTATGATGATCTCTTTAACATTATCATTTTCAATGGCTCTAACTTTATATCATCAACTTCTTGAAGTTTATTTTGAAAACACTATTAAAGGTCACATTAAAGTCATAGCTATCACTTATTTGGTTCATATGGATGGAGTAAATGATGCAAAACATTGTGAGACCCCTATGAACCACATGAGAATAATTGCTAGAATTAAAAACAAAATTTGTGACTTATTTAATGCTAATCTCATTCACTACAAACATTTCAAAGGTTGTAAATTTATGGCCAATAAACTGGGTCTTAACTTACAGGATCAACCCTACTGTAGAAATGACAAGATTGTTTATTGGGTAAAACCTCATGATCATACTATTAAAATTAACATTGATGGCTCTGTCTCTCATAAAGGTTTAGGTTGTGGTGGCATTTTAGAAATCTTCATGGTAAAGTCCTATCCCTTTTATCCTTTTGTGAGCTTATGGTGTACAAAGCTCTTGAGATTTGCCTTCAAAATGGTTGGCTCAATATTTGGATTGAGGTGGATGCCCTTCACGATTGATCTTTTGACTTCCACCAAAATGAGCAACACCGAATTGTACTACCTTCTCAAGCAAACTAGAGTCTTCTTACCCAACTTAATTTTAACATCACTCATGTAGGCGTGAAGGTAATGCATGTGTCGATTACCTTAACTGGGAGATATTGGATGGTATAATCTTCTTTGTTCAACTCACCCTACCCAAACATTTGGTTTGATTAATTTGGACACCGGCTCCCTTATCTCAAATCTAGCCCATGGGATTATTCACATATCGGTTTAAGCATGCCCATTTTATATTCATGTTGTTGCTTTCTTGGTTTTTGCTGATGCATCAATGTGATATCCCTTGTTGCTTACTTGTTGATCTCAGTGACATGTGTTGTTGGTTTACTTGCCTTAGCTCTAATTAGGAGCCTACTGCTTATACTATTTTTACTATTAATGTGCTGATGTTCCTTTGGAATTTGTTAATGTCTCATCCTATTACTCATTGCTGGCCCTTTGTTGAGCTATGTGGCATCTACTATTGGTTTAACTCTCCCACCCTTTTGTTTCTCTTGGAAGTTATTGCTTTGTCGGAGAGAGATATATTACTTAATGCTCTATTTTCTACTCTATTTATTGATCAACAAGGACATCTAGAATTATATTCTGGGTCCCTTGCCTCAATGCCTATCTGCTATACTTCTGTATAACTTTATGACTGACACTATCCTGCAGACTGCTCTTGGGGTTGGTTTAATGTATTTGCTGAATGTCTTTCAAACCTTTGCTTTCTTTTAATTTAAATGGGTGGTCTTATGGCCAAATTGATATATTTTCTACCCGGGATGTTGATATCGGATCATTGCATCTTAATCAGCTGGGGTTGTCCATGATGTTCACTAGGGTGCTTTTGGAGTTGTTTTACTGATTGTTTTGTCTAACCTCATATCCCCAACTTGCTAGGAGTGTAACTACAATTTCTTGTTTATTTCTTCTATCTCTTTGTAGGATTGGACTTCCCTCATGGAATATCCATTTGCCTCTACTGAGGATGTGGGCTTTCACAAGCTGATCATCTTTATCCGGATGGTTATTTATCTTCACCCTTTGAACTCATTTTACTATTATTTTACATCTGATTTTTATAGTGTTCTATCTTGGGTGTATTATTTCAAGCTTTCTAGTTTTGTGGGACATTGTCAATATGTTGTGGTTGTTGGTTGTTTCTTACCTTCGATTTTCACTTGCCGTTAACATCTGGATGCCGCTAACTTCACTTGTTCTTTCCATCTGGTTCTAGTCTTGGCGTGCCACTTCCTCCGCTATCTGGGAATTACTTTATGCATTGTCTACTTTGCATGGTTCATCTTATGGCCAACTTGCTGTTATTTTCTTTCTTGGTTGTTGGTTATTATGGATCATTGAGTCCACATGTCGCCAAGGGATCTTTCTCATGTTCTCAGGTGTTTTTGGAGTTGTCTTCTGATTGTTTTGGCCAACCTCATATAACTTGCCGGAGAAACCGCAAGTTCAATTTTATTATTCCCCAGAGGTTTGGACTTCCTTAATGGCTTATCGTTTTCCTTTCGGATGTGGGTTTAGCTGCAGCATCTTTATCCGGAAGGTTTGGATATTAGCATATGTTCTATTTACTCTCGAATGGGTGGACTTTTGGCCGATTGTTGGTAATTATTTAGGTAATACTCAAAGTCGCTCGGGTTTTAGTTTGTTTTGTTCAGCAAACCTCTATTGATGTTGTTGACTGCTTGGTGGCTTTTGCTTTAAATCCCCTTAGTGGTTTATTTTTTGCAGATTATCTGAATTTTGTGGACTACTTTACCTATTGCTATTTTTTCCATCTTGTTTCAGTTAAACTTGTTTCTATTGCACTATTTATTCTGAATGGGTGGTTTTATGGAGCCTTGCTATTTTTTTTTTTTTCTTGTTGCCTTGGATATTCTTTGGTTTTTCAAGATTCTAATGTTGGCTCTATCTTTGTTGGTTGTATGACTTTAGGGTCCTATGTTCAGCAAGCTATTTCTGACATTGTTGTTCTGATTGTCTTTGGTGATTGCTGTCTGGGCTGCTGCTTCTCATATCCTTGTGTTTATGGTCTACCTATTTGGTTACTAACTATTGCAATGTCTACTATGAATGAGAGCTTTTATGGCCAGCTAGCTGTCTTTTGCTGTCTTGGCTATTTGTTGTCTTGGTTCTCTGTTGTCTTGTTTTATCTGGATTCCAATGTTGACTCTCATTTGAATCACCTTTTTGATTTTTCTTCTGGTGGGTTCCATTATTGCATTAACTGTTTTGCTATTGGATATGGATTGTTGATTGTCCTTGTGTATAAAGGATCTACCTTATCTGCTACTATTTCTTTTCCCATCTTGGTTTAGTTAGGCTTGTGCATCATTGTGATTAAGCATCTATCCACTTGGTATGCACATCTATTCGAATGGTGGTACTATGGGCACGCTGCCTTTTGTCATCTTGTTGTCTTGGTTGTTTGTTGATCTGGATTATTCGATTTTCTATCCAGCTTTTGCGCTCTAGTTCTTCTTGTCTTTATTTGGTCCTATTTTTGGTGGGATGCACTCTATTCTGTGTTGGCCGCCTTCCTTACAATTGCTTTTTGGAAACTACTGTTATGAATATTAATAAGGGGGTTGTTCACACCTGCATTTATTATTATGATTAGGTTCATTTTTAGGATTCCAATGTTGGCTCTATCTTTGTGAGTTGTAGGACTTTAGGGTCCTATGTTGCCAGTTTTCATTTTCGACATTCTTGTGATTGTCTTTGATGATCATGCTGCCGCTACTTCTCGATCCTGTGTTTATGGTCTACCTATTTGATTACAAACTATTGCTATGTCTACATTGAATGAGAGCTTTTATGGCCAGCTAGCTGTCTTTTGCTATCTTGGCTATTTGTTGTCTTGGTTATCTACTATCTTGTTTTATCTAGATTCCAATGTTGACTCTCATTTGAATCCCCTTTTTGATTTTTCTTTTGGTGGGTTCCATTGTTGCAGTAATTGTTTTGCTATTGGGGTTGGATTGCTGATTGCCCTTGTTGTTTATATTTGGGTAGTGATCTATCTTATTTGCTGTTGTTTCTTTTCCCATCTTGGTAGTTAGCTTGTGCGTGATCATTGTGATTAAGCATCTATCCACTTGGTATGCCTATTCTCGAATGGTGGTGCTATAACTGTGCCTTTGTGTCTTCTTCTTGGTTGTTTGTTGATCCGGATTATCCGATTGTCATCGACATATCTTTCTGTCTTTATTTGGTGTTGTTTTGGTGGGATGCGCCTATTTCTGTGTTGGGTTATCGCCTTCCTTACAATTACTTTTGCCAACTACTATTATATGAATATTAATAAGGGGTTGATCTGCATTCATTATTTTGATTGGGTTCATTTTCTGGACTATGCTTCAAGGCTATACTCCTAGCCAGAAAGGTTCATATACATATATATCATATGTTTGGGATGGTGTTATTTATATGCTCATTGACTTGTTTAGTAGAATTTCAGCAGGCTGCCTCTTCTACTTTTTTCTTATGGTGGGTTTTTATGCTAGCCTATTATACCTCTTGGCTATGATTTTTCATGAGGTTCTGGCAAAGATGGCTCATTCTCATATGGATAAGTATTCTCATGTCATGGTGACTATATTGATGATAATTTTCCTACATGGGATCCTTATCTTACTGCTCTTTGAAATTTCCTCTCTATTTTATCTATGGTTTTGTTTAGGTTTGCAGGTAATAAAGCCCATAAGACTTTCAACAACTGGCTTCTATCTTCTCACAGGTTTGTTGGCTATGATGGCTGTGATGATTTCACTCCCTTTTGGTTTGGTAGTAGCTCTTGTGATGTAACCCTTCTACTGAACCATGGATGCTCATATTTGCATCCGCCTAACTGGACTGAGCCTTCTATCACATTTCTTTACTATCATTCTCGATTATGCGTTATCATTTTGTCTCAGATACCTTAACCGCTTCTAACTTCTTCTGTCTACATTTTGCAGGTGTTTCTCTCTTGTCCTCTTGTAGGTTTGCTCTAGAGTGTCATGCATTCTCACATTCTGCAGAGCACTGGCCTTAATCTTCCATTGGTTTATTATGTTAACCAATTTGTATCTTTTGATTGCTTTCTATTTTTCTTTTGCTTTTGGTAAATTAGATGGGATTTACTCTAGTCGAAGCTCTTTAGTTCTAGAGTTTATCCCCTTTAAGGACCTTGTAACCCTCTGTGGCAATAAAATTCCTACATGGGGTTTCCCAAAAAAAAAAACCCTAAACCCTAAGCTAACCCTAAACCATAAACCCTAAACCCTAAAACCTTAAACTCTAAACCTTGAACCCTAACCCTAAACTCTAAACCCTAAAGCCTAAACTCTAAAACCCTAAACCCTAAACTAACCCTAAACCCTAAACATTAAAAGCCCTAAACCCTAAAGCCTAAACCTAATACCTAAACCCTAAACCCTAAACTAACCCTAAACCTTAAGCTACCCCTAAACCCTAAATTATAAGCCCTAAACCCTAAAACCCTAAACCCTAAATTATAAACATTAAACCCTAAACCGTAAACCCTAAACCCTAAGCCATAAAATCATAAATCTTAAAACCCTAAACCTTATACCCAAAACCTTAAACCCTAAACACAAAAAACCTAAAAACCTAAACCTAAACTAAATAAAACCTAAACCTAGATAAAATAAAATAATAAAATAAAATTAAAACCTAAACTAAAACTTAAACCTAAACCTAAAATAAAATAAAATAAACTAGTAGAAAAAAAATAAAATAAGATAAATAAAAATCTAAACTAAACTAAAAAAAATAAATCTAAGAATAAAAAACTTAAATAAAATAAGATAAAATTAAAACAAAATAAAAACCTAACCCTAAAAAATTAAACCTTAAAATAGAAAAACCCTAAACTAAAAAAAACCTAAACCTAAAATAAAAAAATAAATAATATAAAATAAAACTAAACCAAAATATTAAAATCTAAACATAAACCAAAAATAAACTAAACATAAACCCTAAACTAAATAAAATAAAATAAACTAAAAATAAACCTAAACCTAAACTAAAAAATGAAACCTAAAAATAAACCTAAAATGAAAATCAAAAACCTAAACCTAAAAAAATAAAATAAAAACCTAAACCTAAACCTAAAAAATAAAATAAAATTAAAACTAACCTAAAAAATAAACATAAACAACTAAAAAAATAAACTAAATAAAATAAACTAAAATAAAAAAATAAAATAAACTAAAATAAATAAAATAAACTAAATAAACCTAAACCTACTAGTTTACTTAATAAAAAATACTAAATCCTAAACCCTAAACTAAAACCTAAACCCTAAAATTAAACCAACTATAAAACTAACCTAAACCCTAATTAAACCTAAAATCCTAAACCCTAAACCCAAATCCTAAACCCTAACCCTAATAAACTCTAAACTTAAACACTAATCTTAAATCCTTAAACCCAACTCCTAAATCCTAAATCCTAAACCTAAAAACTAAAGTTTAAACTCCTAAAACCTAAACCCTAACCCAACTAAACCTCTTAACTCTAAATAAACCTAAAACCTCACCTAAACCCTAAACCCTAAATCTAAGCCCTAAATCAAAACCCTAAAACCTTAAACTAACCCTCCTAAACCCTAAACCTAAACCTTGAACCTAAACCCTAAAAACCATAAACTAAAACCCTAAAATTAAATCCAAAATCCTAAACCCTAAACCCTAAACCCTAAACCCTAAACCATAAATACAAAACCCTAAAATCCCTAAACCCTAAACCCCATCTTTGCTCTCCTCCATTTTTTGGGTGCTATGGCAAATTATATTTCCCTTATGGAAGTGCATCTCCTTTGTGACTTTTCATATCGACATTTCAGCTGGTTTTCCATTTTAATGGCTTATCTTGGCATTTGGCTTCTTCTATCATGTGCTGTTGTTGATCATGGTTGTGTTCTCTACTTCCCATGGGAAATCAAGATTTTGCTCCTCATGAAAGTTTCTAACTCTTGGGGTCTCTAGGTTAAACCCTTCACTAGCTTCAAAAACCTTCAAGGATGTTCTTACTTGTAATGCCAATTGCACTGGTGAATCTCTCAAACTTATCTCTACCTCCTTCGAGTGTATGATAATGTGTTCTGATTTGATTATGGAAAGGCTTATGAAACCCTTTCAATTCACATTGCTGGGTGAATTCACTTTGCGTCATCCTACTTTGGAGAATATTCAATTATTTTTTCATAGCTTGAAGCTCTCTAGTATTTTTTCTATCAGATTGATCGATTCCCATCATTTCTTGATTCAACTTTCAAACAATTTATATCATTCTCAGGTTTTCTCTCGATGCTCATATTTTGCTTTTAATTGTTAGATGTGATTGTTGAAATGGATGCCTCATTTTGATATTAAGGAGGAATCTCCAATTATTCTAGTTTGGATTTCTCTTCCCAATTTGCATGTTCATTTAATTAATCATGAGTTTTTTTTTTACTATGGGTTATTGTTGGTCATCCTCTTCAAGTTGATCAGGTACTTTTAACTAGGCCATCTATTTGCTTTCATTCTAGTAGAGTTGGATATAACTAAAAATTTCCAAAGGAAATTTGGCTAGGATCGAAACTATGGATATTTGCAAAAAGTTGATTTTGAGAATATTTTTGTTTTTTGTTCGAATTGAAAAATTCATGGTCATGGTGTTTCTGATTGCTTTGTGGTTCATCCTCACCTTAAGAATTCCAAACCCATGCATAATAACTTGGATCCCATTCTTAATGTTCCCCCGATTAAACCATAGAAAGTTGTTCCAATGGATAACTCTTTACTTCAAGTTGGGGTCTTTCCCTTGATCCTCCCACTACTCATTTTGACAATGTTGTAGCTCTTAAGCTAATCGACCTTTGGATGTCACTCATGTTAATAAGGAGGTACCTTATATGATGAGCCTATCCATTTGAATCACATTGATATTAGTAATAATATGGACAATAATATGTTTTGAAACTTATGGATGATGATTCTATCTCAAATGATTCTATTCTGCTTCTTTGCCACCTATAATTGAAGAAAATGTGATCCTTCATGAGGGCTTGATTGGTGAGCAAACTAAGGATAAAGTTTCTAATCCTGACTTGGGCACTTATGCTTTAAAGCGATTCTAATTCTTCTCTTGCTTCTTCATCTAATGTTGAGAATTCTAATCTAATTTTGCAACATAATAATGATTTGGAAGAAGGTGAAGTGGCTCAATGATGGTTTTAATGTGCAACCTTATTTCAAGCATATCCACGAACAATCCTATTTGATGGTGATGTTGTGGATTTGACTAATAAATTTCAAACAATTTTAGAAAGAAAATAAAACTCCTAAAACTAAATTTCTAACTTTGCGAGTTACTAGATCTCTTACAAAATAAATGGTTTCTTTCTTAATTTGGAATGTGAGAGGATTGGTACCTCTCTATTAGAAATAGAATTAGAAATTTAGTTCATTCTCATAACATTTCCTTTTTTGGCTATCTTGGAACCCTTTATTCTTCCTTCTAACATTCCTTCTCTAGAATGATTGGTTTTGGTAATTTTTTTGCTAATTCAAGCAATAGAATTTGGATTTTTTGGAATAGTCCTTTTGTTTTGAACATTTTGGATGATTTATCCCAGGTTGTGAATGTTAAAATTACTTATGATAATTGGTGTTATTTTGGTTCATTTGTTTATGCTTCTTGTAATAGAAATGGTAGATGGCTTCTTTGGGAAGATCTTATTAGTTTCTCTTCTTCTATTGATGCTCCTTGGTTTGTGGGTGGGGATTTTAACACTATCTCTTCTTCCTCTGAATGGGTTGGTGGTAATGCTTCAAACTTATTTTCAATGGAAGATTTTAATAACATGATCCTTGATTGTTATCTTACTGATATTGGCTTTAGTGGGTCTTAGTTTACTTGGAATAATTATAGACTCTGACAAAAGTTAGATCGGGTTCTTTTTAACCATTTGTGGATTAACCTTCTCCCTAGTACTTCTATGGAGCACTTAAGCAAAACCCTTTTGGACCATTCTCCCTTGCTTATCACTGTGAACTTTAATGTTACTAAACCCTCCTCTCCTATCCCTTTTCTTTCAAAATATGTGGCTCATGGATGATAGATTTTTGGATGTTGTTGCTAGTAACTGGGGTGAACCTCTCCATCCTGATGATTCTATTTTTGGGATGAGGAGATTGTGGTTCAAATTAGAAAGACTTAAAAAATGCCTTAATTGATGGAATAAACATTATTTCAAGAACCTTTTTATCAATATCAAAGAAATAAAGAATGTGCTTATAGTTTTGGAAGACACTGTTGTTAATGACCTTTAAAATTCATTTGTTGGCACAAGCTAAAAATAGGTTAACATTTTATCAAGACATGGAGGAGACCTATTGGCAGAAAAAACCTACTATGAAATGGATCTCTGATGGTGATCGTAATACTAAATATTTTTGTGCCATGGTTAGAAAGAAAAAGGTTCTAAATCACATTCATAAAATTAAAACTAATGATGGTGTTTGGTGTTCAGATAAAAAGGAGCTTACCGATTTTGCTATTTCTTTTTATAAAAAGCTTCTTAATAAAATTGTTGCTTAGGATGAGATTTCTTCACCGAAGTTATCCTAATCTCATTTGATGATGATAACAAGATGCTTTCTTCCTTGCCATCGAGCATGAAATTGACACTTTGCAAAGTATGAATACAAACTCATGGTGGCACGATGGTTTTTACCCTCTTTTTCCAAACATGTTGGATTACCATTAAAGAGGACTTGGTTAAAGTTGTTCTTGATTTCTTTAAGGGTAGTACTCTCCCAAATATTTTTAGCACCTCCATTATTTTAATTCCTAAAAAGGACAATACTAAAATTTGGAGTGATTTTAGGCCAATTAGCCTTTCCTCTTCTTTTAATAAACTTATTTCTAAGATGTTGGCTAAAGAGTATCTTGCTTCCTAAAATTATCTCCCCAATCAAAGATTTGTTAAAGGGAAATCCATTTTAGATAATGTTCTTTTAGCCCAGAGATGATCCATGATTTGAATGCCAAAGTTCAGTGAAACACCTTTTTTAAGCTTGACATTTCCAAAGCTTATGATAATATTGGTTGGGTTTTCCTATATAAAATCTTGGCTTTATTTGGATTCTCTAATCAATTTATTGCTTTAATTAAGAATGGGATTGAGAATTCTTGGTTTTCTTTGCTCTTCAATGGTGAAGTTCATGGTTTCTTCTCTTCTTCTCATGGGCTAAGGTAAGGGGACCCTCTCTCTCCCTTTTCTCTATTTTTATGGAATATCTTTCTAGATGTATTAAGTAGATGTTTAGTAAAATGCCTAACATGTACTACAGAACCAGTGGTGGGTTTCCCATTTCTCACCTCATTTCTTTGATGATTTCATTATATTTTGCAATGGCTCTACTCTTTATATTAAAAGTTGTGTAATTTCTTAACTCTTTTTTGGCGAGGAGAGTGGCTTGAATATTAATCGATAAAAGTTATTTTATTATTACTAGCTCTTCTATTTCCTCACCTAAGATCAATGTTATCAAGAATATTATGGGTTTTTTCATCAAATTCTCTATCAAGTATTTGGGTACTCCTTTATATAGAGGAATGAAAAGATCTTCTTTATTTGATGAAGTCATTCAAAATAAATAAGAAAACCTCCTCTTGAGTTTCATTTACTTTCCTTTGGTGCTAGACTTATCCTAATCAAAAGTACCCTTTGGTCTCTGCCTCTGTATCTCTTATCTACTATTGTTCCTACCTGTTCTATTATTAAAAGGATCAATAGACCTTTTAATAAATTTTTTGGGGATCTAGCTCTTCTACCAAAAGATTATATTGGGCTAGTTGGCACAACTATTATGGTCCTAATAATGAAGGTGGCTAGCGTTGCAAAACATTAGAGGATTATATTAACTACTTTTCCTACATAATGTGGTGGAATTTTAAAAATAACCATAGTTACTAATCTAAGTTTATGCATACTAAATATTGTCAAGGCAAACATCCCCTCATTTCTACTTTCAAATATGGGGATTCTCCTATGTGGAAGACTTTGTAGTATCAAATGGAATGCTGAGAACCTAATTTCTTGGGGTGTCAATTTTGGTTCCTCTTTCTTTTGGCAAGACAATTGGCTGGGGCAAGGCTCTATTGATTCTTTGCTTAATACTCATTACACTATGTTGCTTAAGATTAATCAATTAATTACTCACAATAACTAGGATGTGGCTCAATTAAATATCCTTGTCCCTAATGTGATAGTTGACAAAATCCTAAAAATTTGTCCTTTCCCTAACGAACTCGACCAAATTCTCTTTAAAATTCTTCTTTGGATATTTTGTTTTTTAAGGATGTTTGGCACTTCATCGATTTAAATATCAAGAGTCCTTGGTTTTACTAAAATCTAGAATATTTGTGCCCTACTTCATTTTGGTTTTAACTTGGCATTACAAAGCATTATATCCTGTGGATGCTACTCTTTTGAAAAAAAAAGGCTTCCATCCCCTCTAAATGCTACTATTGCTATCACATTGAAACTTGTGGATCATGTTTTTGTGAATATATTCTTGCTAAAGTGTGGAATTATTATGATAATATTTTTAATACTTTCCATTTTAATGGTCCACTTTCTATTATGCAACTTCTTGAAGCTTGTTTCTCTCATAGTATGATAAAATTGTTTTAGCTACTACTATTCTTTGGTATATTTGGATGGAGAGAAATGATGCTAAGTATTGTAATATTCCTATGAACTATCATCGTATTATTACTAGAGCCAAATATAAAATAATGTCTCTTTTCAAAGCTAATCTTCTTACTTACTCTAGTTTTTTAGGGTGCAAGTCTATGGCCTTCAATTTTGGTATTAACCTTCCCTCTGTAATGTCTCCTACCCAAAAAATTATATTGGATTAAACCTAATTATCACTTCATTAAGGTTAACAATGATGATGGGTTCTAATGGCTATTATGGGCGTGGTGGGATTTTGAGAGATCATAGTGGCAAGGTTATCTCACTTTTCTTTGCCCCTAGCCTTGTTCTGTGTTTGAGCTAAAAGGTTTTCATCATGGAATTTCTATTTGTTTATGACAAGGTTTTCATAAGATCTGGTTTGAAGTTGATGCTCTCCTTCTTCTAGATTTAATGAATTCTGATGCTCATGGTAATGTTGAAGTGTTTTATTTACTTAAGCATACTATGAGGCTTCTTGTTAACCTAGATTTTCAAATTTCACATATTTATAGGGAAGCCAATTCTTGTGCTGACTTTCTTGCCAATTTGGGAGCCAAGTCTTCTTCTATGCAAATGTTTTCTAATGATGACATCCCTTTCCTTTTAAGGAGTCTTGTGAATCTAGATAAAATTGGTTTGCCTTATGTTAGAAGCTTTTAATATTTTCTCCTCCTATGGGGATTTAGCTTTCCCCTTATTTTTGGTTTTGAATATTTCTGGTTTTCAGTTATGCTAGATTGGTATTTATTTATTTCTTCTCCTAAACCTACTTTTATTTTCCTATTTGGTTTCTTCCCATTCTTTGGATGGGTTGGGACTGTCCTTCCATTCTTTGAATTTTTCTATATTTTTAATTTTTTTGGTTTGCTTTCTCTTCCATCCTGGTAGAGGTGTTTCCTATAGATGGAGGTTGATTGGTGTGGTTCTCTTTTTTGGTTGGATCTCTACAACCTTCTTTTTGCTCATATTTCTAGTTGTTTTCTATTATTGCATGGTTGTGGGTTTTTTTCCTTTCTGGGTGTTGCTCATGCTATTTTTGTGATCTTCTTGCTATGGTTGGATGTTCTGTCTCCTTGTTGTTTACTGACTAGGATGGTTTTTCCATTTGTTTTTGGTTGTCCTTTCTCTCTTGGATCTTATCCTTCCCACTTGTTCCTATCCTTATGGATTTTACTGGTGCTAATTGGGGTGTAGCCCTCTTGGTTGTGGTTTGCTCATCAGAAGGTGGCTGTTGACATCTGTGTTGTTGTGGTTTTTGCTCCTATAGCATAGAGGAGTTATGTTACCTTAAGGGCTCTTTGTTCTTTGGTTATAGCTTGGAGAGATATTTTCCTTTGATTGTCTATGCTTTCTTTAGTGCGCTCGAAGAGTAAGGCTTTTGTGTTTGCTATATTGTCTAATTATTTGGTGTGCCTCGTAATACCGATGTTATATTTTTAATTTGTATTCTGAACTGGAAGGTGGCTAACTACTGGTTGGATGTTTTTTGGATTTGGCTGATGTTGTCCCTATTGGGATTCTTGTTTGCAGCTATCTCTGGCTGTTAGATTATTTTTGACCATACACAGTTTTTACCTTTTCTATTGTTAGCTGTTGTATCTAGATGTTTTAACTAGATTCTCATGTCTTTGGATTGGGATTGGTGGCTGCTGTCTATGGATTTTTCTTAGGATTTTTTCAATATTTCTAAATGGATGACTCTTTTTGTCTTTCATCCTGATGGTTCTAAGTCTAATAATTTGAATCCTTGGCTATCTTGGTGGCTCGCAAGGTGGACTACCTTGCTAGTTGCTTGGATTGGGTGCTCTAGCTGGCTGGTTGAGTTTAAAGGGTATTTACTTTGTTATAATTTTTTTGATCTTGTCAAGTCTATGTATGGATCCGCTATTTACTTTTCCATTCTTCTCTCTAATGTCTACTGCTAGATTTTCTTTTTTTGGATTGTGGTTGAACCTCTACCCTTTTCTTATTTTGTTGGTTGCCTTGCTTCCTATCATCCTTGATGTTAGTCCTATAGTTAATCTGGATATTATTATCATTTATGGATCTTCGCATGTTTTTTTTAATGAAGGACCTTACCAATTATGGTCCTCCTTTTGCCTTTGTTTGGTCTCTGTTTAGTCCTATTTCTCTTATTGTGAGGTTTGCTCCTAGCAATTGTGTTAGAAATTCTTGGTGGTGACTTTGGTTGTGCTCCCTATGGTCTAAGCCTTTCCTGATGGGTTACCTCCTTATTTTCTTTACTGAGTTTAATATATTTGACTGTTGGGTTCCTTGTGGCTACATCTGCTATTTGAAGTTTTATGGTTTGTGCAATGATCGTCATTGGATAAGGTATTATAAGAGGTATGCTGGAAATGATGGCCATGATGTTTACCACTCCTTTTGGCTGGTAGTGCTATATGTATTTGTAACCCTTCACTTGAAGTCTGGATGCTTACATATGGTGTCGCTTAAGATGACTATTATTGAGCCCGAGCCTTTTCTTCATCTTTTTTACTTATCTCTTATATTTTATGCTTAATTAACTATTTCATTATCCATACTAATCCCTTTCAAGCTTGTTGTAGATCTGCAAGTTGGGAGACTTTACTTGGATTGAGTGGTTTCATAAGGAGAAGAGGAAGTTTGATGATTTCAAGGATTATTTTTGTGGATCTCATTTCTTTTTTTTATTAGCTTCCTTTCTTTATCTATTCTTAGCTAGGCTTAGGGACTTTGTAGCTCTTGAGAATTAGCTTAGATTTGCCCTCTAAGGACTTTGTACCTTTTTTTTGTAATAAAATTTCCTTTTAAACAAAACCCAAACCTAAACCCTAAACACTAAATCCTAAACCCTAAACCCTATCCCTGACCTTAAACATAAACTCTATACCCTAATCCCTAAACCTTAAACCTTAAACCCTAAACCTTAGACCATAAATTAACCCTAAAATCTAAATCCTAAACTAAACCCTACCCTAAACTAAACCCTAAACCTAAATTAAAACCTAACTAAACCTAAACCTAAACCTAAAACTACACCCTAAACCTTAAACCCTAACTTAAACTCCTTAAACCTAAACCCTAAACTAACTAAACTTAAACTAACTAAACCTCCTAAACTATAAATATAAATCCTAAACCTAAACTATAAACCTAAATCCTAAACTAACTAATCTTAAACTTAAACCTAAACTAACTAAACCCTAAACTAAACTAACCTAAACTTAAACTAAACCTAAACTCTAAACTATAAACTAAACTAACTTAAACCCTAAAGTTTAAACTAATCCTAAACCTAAAACCTAAACTAACCCTAACCTAACTAAACCTAAACTCAAACCTAAACTAAATCCTAAACACTAAACCTAAACCCTAAATCCTAAACACTAAACCCTAAACCTAAACCCTAACCCTAACCCTAAACCCTAAACCCTAAAACCCTAAACCTTATACCCTAAACCCTAAACCCTAAACCCTAAAAACCTAAAAACTTAAACATAAACTAACTAAAACCTAAAAATAAAATAAATGTAAAAAACCTAAACCTAGATAAAATAAAATAATAAAATAAAATGAAAACCTAAACTAAAACTTAAACCTAAACCTAAAAATAAAATAAAATAAACTAATAAAAAATAAAATAAAATAAATAAAAACCAAATAAAAACTAAAAAATAAAATAAACCTAAGAATAAAACCTAAATAAAATAAAAACTAAACGTACAATAAAAATAAAATAAACCTAAAATAAAATAAAATAAAAAATAAATAAAAACATAAACCTAAAATATAAAACTTTAAACAAAAAAACCCAAAACTGAAAAAACCTAACCCTAAAATAAAAATAAAATAAACCTAAACCTAAACTAAAATAAATAAAATTTTAACCTAATCCTAAAATAAACTAAACCTAAACCTAAACTAAATAAAATAAAATAAACTAAAAATAAACCTAAATCAAAACTAAAAAATAAAACCTAAAAATAAACCAAAAATAAAAACCTAAAACCTAAACCTAAAACCTAAACCTAAAAAAATAAAATACAAACCTAAACCTAAACCTAAAAATAAAAAATAAAAACTAAACCTAAAAAATAAAAAAATAAACCTAAAAGAAAATAAAGTAAAATAAGAAAACCTAAATTAAATTAAATAAACCTAAAATAAATAAACTAAATTAAATAAAAATAAAAATAAATCTAAATTAAATAAAGTAAAAAAAATAATCTAAATAAACATAAACCTACGAGTTTACTTAATTTAAAAAAATTAAATATTTAAAAAAAATTAAAATAATAAAAAAACCCTAAATCTAAACCCTAAACCCTAAAACTAACCCTAAACCCTAAACCCTAAACCCTAAACCCTAAACCCTAAACCTACAACCCTAGACCCTAAACCTTAAATCCCAAAATCCTAAACCTTAAACCCTAAACCCTAAGACCCTAAACCCTAAACCCTATAATCTACAATCCTAAACCCTAAACCCTAAACCACAAACCCTTAACCCTAAACCCTAACCGTAAACCCTAAATCTTAAAAACCTTCAAACCTAAACCTAAAATAAATAAAACCTAAAAATAAAATATATAAATAAATAAACAAAATAAATAAAACATAAACAAAAACCTAAACCTATACCTAAACATAAACCTAAACCTAAAATAAAATAAAATGAAAAATAAAAACTAAACTAAAAGAAAATAAATAAAACCTAAAATAAACCTAAGAAATATAAAACCTAAATAAAATAAAACCTAAACGTAAAATAAAAATAAAATAAACCTAAAATAAAATAAAATTAAAACCTAAACCTAAAAATAAATAAAAAATAAAACATAAACCCTAAGCTAAAAACAAAAACCTAAACAAAAAACACAAAATAAAATAAGCCTAATCCTAAACTAAAATAACTAAAACCTAAACCTAAACCTAAAATAAACTAAACCTAAACCCTAAACTAAATAAAATAAAATAAACTAAAAATAAACATAAACCTAAACTAAAAAAAAAACATAAAAATAAGCCTAAAAAATGTAAAACCTAAACCTAAAAAGTTAAATTAAAAACCAAAACTAAAATAAATAAACATAAAATAAAGAAACTAAAATAAATAAAAACAAAAATAAAGCTAAATAAAATATAAAATATTAATTTTTTAAAAATAACCCTAAAACTAACCCTAAACCCTAAACCAACAATCCTAAACCATAAAACTTACAACTCTAAACCCTAAACCCTAAACCCCAAACCCTAAACCCTAAACTCTAAACCCTAAACCCTAAACCCTAAACCTTTAACCCTAAAACCTAAAAACTGAAACCTAAACTAAATAAAACCAAAAAATAAAATAAATAAATAAACTTAAAACTAAACTAAACCTAAACCTAAAAATAAAATATAAAAAAATAAAAACTAAACTAAATTAAAATATATAAAAACCAAACATAAATAAAAAATTAAATTAACCTAAAAATAAAAACCTAATTAAAATAAAACCCATGTAAAATAAAAATAAAATAAACCTAAAATAAAAAAAATAAAAACTAAATAGAAATGTAAACCTTAAAAATAAACCAAAAAAATAAAACTTAAAAATAAATAAAAAAAGAAAACCTAAACCCTAAACTACAATAAAAACCTAAACTTAAAATAAATAAAATAAAATAAACCTAAACTAAAATAAAATAAACTAAAATAAATAAAACCTAAACCTAAACCAAAAATAAATTAAACCTAAGCCCTAAACTAAATAAAATACAACAAACTAAAACTAAAGCTAAACTTAAACTAAAAAATAAAACCAGAAAATATACCTAAAATAAAAACATAGAACCTAAACCTAAAAAAAATAAAATAAAAACCTAAACATAAACATAAAAATAAAAAGTAAAACTTAAACCTAAAAAATAAAAAAAAAACTAAACTAAAAAATAAACATAAACCTAAATCTGAACCTAAAAATAAACTAAAATAAATCAATAAACCTAAATTAAATAAACTAAACAAAATAAAAAAATAAACCTAAATAAAAATATAAAATAAAATAAACTAAAATAAATAAATAATAAACTAAATAAACCTAAACTTGTAGTTTACTTAGTTCTTTTTTAAAAAATGCCCTAAACCCTAAACCCTAAATCTTAAACCCTAAACCCTAAACACTAAACCCTAAAACTAACCCTAAACCCAAACTTTAAATCCTAAACCATAAAATCCCTAAACCCTAAAGCCTAAACCTTATACCCTAAACCTTAAATACTAAACTAACCCTAAACCCTAAGCTAACCCTAAACCCTAAACACTGAAAACCCTAACCCCTAAAGCCTAAACACTAAACACTAAACCATAAACCTAAACCCTAACACTAAACCCTAAACACTAAAACTCTAAACCCTAAAACTCTAAACCCTAAATCCAAAACCCTAAATATTAAACCCTAAACCCTAAAAACCAATAAACCTAAAAACCTAAACCTAAGTTGAATAAAAATTAAAAATAAAATAAATAAATAAAACTCAAACCTAAATTAAATACAAAAATAAAAAAAAAAAATCTAAACTAAAACCTAAACTTAAATCTAAAAATTAAATAAATAAATAAAACATAAACTTAAATAAAATAAATAAATAAAATATATAAAAACCTAAACCTAAAAATAAAATATAAAAAAATAAATAAAAATAAATAAAAACCTAAACTAAACAAAAAATAAAATAAACCTAAGAATAAAAAACTAAATTAAATAAAACTAAACATAAAATATAATTTAATAAACCTAAAATAAAATAAAATAAAACTAAATACTAAACCTAAAAAAACCTAAAAGTAAAACATAAAAAATAAATAAAATAAAACCTAAACCTAAACTAAAAAAATAAACTAAAATAAATAAAACTGAAACATGAACCTATAATAAACTAAACCTAAACCTAATTCTAAACCTAAATTAAAAAAAAATAAACTAAAAATAAACCTAAACTTAAACTAAAAAATAAAACCTAAAAATAAACTTAAAATAAAAACCTAAAACCTAACCCTAAAAAAACAAAATAAAAACCTAAACGTAATCCTAAAAATAAAAAATAAAACTTAACCTTAAAAATAAAATAAAAATAAAACTAAAGTAAAAATGTAAACATAAACCTAAACTTAAACTAAAAAATAAACTAAAATAAAAAAACCTAAAAAAAAAAAAATAAACATAAAATAAAGAAACTAAACTAAATGAAAAAAAAATAAACTAAATAAAAAGATAAAAGAAACTAAATAAACTAAATAAACGTATACCTACTAGTTTACTTAATTTTAGAAGAAAAATTTAAACCCTAAACCCTACTAGTTTATATCTTCTATTTTTATATTTCCTGATAGAATTAAAAAATAAAGGATATTACTTGTTTTTCTCTTCAATGTCTTCATATCAAATATTTTGGCTCTCCTTTATATTTTTGTCCTAAGTGATCTCATCTCTTTGATGAGGTTATCCAAAATATTCGTAAAGTTTCTACCCTTGAATTCATTTTTTTATCTTTTGGTAGATTAATGTTATTAAAAGTATTCTTTACTCTCTTCCTTTATTTTGTTGCTTAATATTGTTCCTACTTCCCTTGTTATTATTCTGGATTGAATGACTTTTAATAAATTTTATAAGTTTTTTGGGGTTCTAGGCATTCGAACAAAAGGCTTCATTGGGCTTCTTGGTCTAGCATGTGTGGTACTTTATTTGAAGGTGGTATTGGTTGTAGGTCCTTGATGAATTCCGCCAATCTTTTTACCTATAAACTATGGTGGAATTTTTAGAAGAATGTTAGTCTTTGGGCTAATTTTATGAATTTCAAATATTGCAAAGGTAAGCATCCCTTAATTTGTAACTATAAACATGGTGATTCTATTGCTTAGAAACGCCTTTGTGATGTTAAATGGCTTGCAAAACCTCTCATTTTCTTGGGTATCAATAGTGGATCTTCCTTTTTTTTGGCAAGATAACTACATGGGGGTTTCTTCTATTGATTCTATGTTTAATACTTATTTAAATTCTTCTTTAAAAGTTAATCTTTTTTTTTAAATGGTGATTGGAATCAGTCTCTCTTAAATGATTTGATTCTTGAATCCATTTGTAATAATATCACCAATATTATTATTGATGGTACTATTTCGGATCAAGTTCTTTACAACATTTTGAATAATGGTGATTTTTCCCTTAAAGATACTTGGAAACATATTTAAGTTAATAAACCCTCTTCTCCTATCATTCTTAAAATTTGGAATAATATTATTCCTACCTCTTATTTGATTCTTATTTGGAGGATTTTAAGGGGTTTTATTGTTGTTGATTCTTTACTTTTGGACAAAGGCTTTTATATTCTTTCTAAATTCATGTGTAGCTTTCATATTGAGAATGTTAGTCATGTTTTTGTTAATGGTGCCATTGCTTCTAAAGTTTGGGGTTAGTATGAGGAGTTATTTAATTTAAGTTATTTTAATGGTAATCTTTCTTTAATGGAACTTCTTAACTCTTATTTTCTAAATACTATCAAAGGCATATCAAAATTGTGGTGGCTTTTACTTTGATTTGGTTTATTTGGCTTAACAGAATTGATGTTAAGCATTGTAATGTGCCTATGAATCATAAGAGGATTATTGTGAAGAAAAGATAAGATTTTTTTCCTTACATAAGGCTGCTCTTCTTAGTGGTACTAATTATAGAGGTTTCAAGTTTGTTTCCTCTAAGTTGGGTATCAAGTTTCATTTTTGTGACTCGCCTCCTACTTATAAAATCATTTATTAGATTAAGCCTCTTAATTGTTGTATTAAAATTAATATCGATGGCTCTATTGCACTTAACAAGTCAGGTTGTGGTGGTATTTTTTGAAATAGTCTTGGGAATATTATCTTGGCTTTTTCCACTCCTCTCTCTACTACTTATGTTATTATGGATGAATTGATGGTTGTTTATCATGCTCTTAAGCTTTGTTTGGACAGAAATTTTCTTACTATTTGGTTGGAATCTAATGTTGAGATGGTTGTCACTATGATCAATTATAATCACAAGGGTAATCCTGAGCTTTTCTATTTAATTATGAATATGTAAGCCATTATTTCTAAACTTTCATTTAAAATGACTCATATTTTGAGGGAAGGCAATCCTTGTGCTGATTTTTTAGCTGGATTAGGGAGCAGCCTCTATGATTTTACATTGTTTATCAATGATATTATTCCTAAGCAATTAATAGGCCTTTCAAAGTTAGATAAAGATGGTTTGCCTTATGTTAGATTTACTTAGTTTCTTTTTCTCCTTCTCTATTGGTGGCTTCTCTTACTTTCTTTATTAGGGTGCTTCTGTTGGTGGTATTCTATTCTGTTGTTGTTGCCTCCTTTCCCTTGGGGGCTTTATCTTCTTCTATCCCTCTATTTTTGTTTCACCTTTTGGTTTGTCTTTCCTTTCTTTTGTTGTTTGTTGCTCTTTATGTTTTATATGTTTCCTGGTTTGGTTCTCATTGGTTTTTTTTTTTTTTCTCATGTGCTATTATTTTCCCTCTTCCTTCATTTCTTTAGTGGCCGCTTTTAGTTACTTATATTATTTATTTATTGGTGGTTTTTGTCTCTTACTTGGTTATGGTCCTGGCTTTTATTGGGTTGTGCTTTCTCTTCAACTCTTCTTCGGTGGTTGGTTTTCTGGTTTATCCTCTCTAGTCTTTATTATTGTTTAGTTATTTTTTTTTATTTTTCCCTTTGATTTGTTCCTCTTTGCATTGATGCTTTCACTATAGGTTTGTTAGCAATGATGGCTAGGATGAGTTTCTTCTTATATATTGGTTGGTAGCCCTTTTTTTTGTGATTGTAACCCTTCTTTTAAAGTTTAGCTCCTCACAAATTTTGGTTGCCCCTTTTTCTATAACTAAGCCTCAGCCTTTCCCTAAACTAAAAAAAAAAACTAAAACTAAAATAAACAAAATAAAATAAACCTGAACCAAACTAAAATAAATAAAACCTAAATCTAATCCTAAAATAAACTAAACCTAAACCCTAAACTAAATAAAATAAAATAAACAAAAAATAAACTTAAACCTAAAAACAAACCTAAAATGAAAACCTAAAACCTAAACCTAAAAAAATAAAATAAAAACCTAAACATAAACTTAAAAAAACATAAACTTAAAAAATAAAATAAAAATAAACCTAAACTAAGAAATAAATATAAACCTTAAACTAAACCTAAAAATTAAACAAAAATAAAATACCTAAACTAATATAAATAAACCTAAAATAAATAAATTAAACTAAGTAAAAATAAAAAATAAACTTAAATAAAATTATAAATAAAAAATAAATAAAAATTAAACTAAATAAGCCTAAACTTACTGGTTTACTTAATTATAAAAAATCCTAAATCCTAAACCCTAAATTTTAACCCTAAACCCTAAACCCTAAACCCAAACTAACCCTAAACCCTAAACCCTAAATCCTAAATCCTAAACCCTAAAACCTAAACCCTAAACCCTAACCCTGACACTAAACCCTAAAACTAAACCTTAAACCCTAAAACCATAAACCCTAAATGCTAAATTAACCCTAAATTGTAAACCCTAAACCCAAAGCTAACCCTAAACACTAAACCCTAAACCTTAAACCATAAACACTAAAAACCCTAAACCCTAAAGTGTAAACACTAAACTCAAAACCCTAAAACCTAAACCATAACCTTAAACCCTAAACCCTAAATCCCTAAACCCTAAAACCCTAAACCATAAACCCTAAATCATCAAACATAAACCTTAAAAACCTAATAACCTAAACCTAAACTAAATAAAACATAAAAATAAAATAAATAAAGAATCCTAAAACTAAATAAAATAAAAAAAAGTAAAATAAAATAAAAGCCTCAACCTAAACCTAAAGAAAACTAAAATAAAATAAATAAAACCATAAACTAAACTAAAAAATAAGATAAACCTCATAATAAAAAACCTAAATAAAATAAAATCTAAACTTAAAATAAAAATAAATGAACTTAAAATAAAATAAAACTAAATAAAAACCTTAACCTAAAAGTAAATCATAAAAATAAAAAAAAATAATACCTAACTCTAAACTAAAAAAAGCTAAACATAAAATAAAAATAAAATTAACAAAATAAAATAAACCTAAACCTAAACTAAAATAAACTAAACTAAAATAAATATAACCTAAACCTAAACCTAAAATAAACTAAACATAAACCTAAACCTAAACTAAATAAAATAAAATAAGTTAAAAATAAGCCTAAACCTAAACTATAAAATAAAACCTGAAAATAAACCTAAAATAAAAACATAAAACCTAAAACTAAAAAAAAAATAAAATAAAAACCTAAACTTAAACCTAAAAATAAAAAATAAAACCTAAACCTAAAAAATAAAATAAAAAAAACTCAACTAAAAAATAAACCTAAACCTAAACCTAAACATAAAAAATAAACTTAAATAAATAAACCTAAAATAAATAAACTAAACTAAATAAAAATAAAAATTAAACCTAAATTAGAAGAAAAAAATAAAGTAAACTAAAATAAACAAAAAAACAAACTAAATATACTAAATAAACCTAAACTTATTGGTTTACATTATTAAACAAAAAACCTTAAACCCTAAATCATAAACCTTAAACCCTAAAACTTAAACCCTAAATCCTAAACCCTAAACCCTAAACCTTAAACCCTAAATCTTAAACCTATAACCCTAAACCCTAAACCCTAAACCTTACACCCTAAAAAACCCTAAACCCTAAACCTAAAACCTAAACCTATAAAACCTAAACCCAAAACCTTACCATAAATAATCCTAAACCCTAAACCCTAAACCAGAAACCCCAAACCCTAAACCTAAACTAAAAGTAACTAAATAAATTATAAATAAACCTAAACCCTAAAACCTAATAAACCTAAACCTAAACCTAAACCTAAGAATGAACCTTGACATCAACATCATCAAAGTCTAGATAGTGGAGGTGAGGCTAAATGGTGGTGGGGGGGATCTAGAGGTGCTATGGAGGTGGTGGTGAGCAATGGTTATAGAGGTGAGGAGCGGAGGTCCATGGTGGTGGTGAAGGGAGAGATTGGGATATGATGGTGGATCCCGCTACGAGAGGTGGTGGTTCATGGGAACTAGAGAACCAAGAATGGATCATCTAATTATGGAACTGTGTCTTTACAGTAGAGAAGGTTCTACTTATCTAGGTTTTACTTTATGCGTGCTCATTTCTTATTTATGTCGTCGCTTGTGTCTTAGAGAACTTGGTGTGTTACTTGGTTGATGAAATTGAAAAGAAGAAATGTTGAATTTGAATTTGTTCTCTGTTAAAAAAAAACTAATAACCCTAAAGCCTAAACTAAAACCTAAACCCTAAACCTAAACCTAAACCTAAACCATAAACCCTAAAAAACAAAAAAAAATAAAAAAAAAAACCCTAATGCTAAACTATATTTAACACTAAGCCTAAAACCTAAACCACAACCATAAACTAACCCTAAACCTAAAACTAAAACCTAAACACAAAACCTAAATCTAAACTAAACCTTAAAACCCTAAACTAAAACACTAAACCCTAAACCTAAACCCTAAATCCTAAATAAACCTAAAACCCTAAATCCTAACCTAAAACCCTAAACTAAAACTAAACTATAAATCTAAAAAACCCTAAACCTAAACTAAACCCAAAACCCAAATGCTAAACCTAAACCCAAACCCAAAATAACTAAACCCTAAACCATAAACCCTAACCACTAAAAAGCTAAAAACCTAAACCTAAACTAAATAAACTAAAAAAATAAATAAATAAATAAACCTAAACCAAAATATAATAAAAAAACATAAATTAAAACCTTAACCTAAACCTAAACCTAAACCTAAAAGAAAATAAAATAAAAAATAAAAACTAAACTAAAATAGGATAAATAAAAACCTAAACTAAACTAAAAAATAAAAAACCTAAATAAAATAAAAACTAAACCTAAAATAAAAATAAAATAAACCTAAAATAAAATAAAATAAAAATTAAATAAAAACTTAAACCTAAATAATAAACCAAAAAATATATCAAAAACTAAACCTAAACCCTAAAATAAAAATAACCTAAACCTAAACCTAAAGTAAACTAAACTTGAACCTAAACCAAAACTAAATAAAGTAAAATAAACTAAAAATAATCCTAAACCTAAACTAAAAAAAAAACATAAAAATAAACTTAAAATAAAAACCTAAAACCTAAACCTCAAAAAATAAAATAAAAGCCTAAACCTAAACCTAAAAATAAAAAATAAAACCTAAACCAAAAAAATATAAAAAAAAAACTCATATAAAAGATAAACCAAAACCAAAACCTAACCTTAAAAATAAACTAAAATAAGAAACCTAAACTAAAATAAATAAAATCAACTAAATAAAAATAAAAAATAAACATAAATAAAAATAAAAAGTAAAATAAACTAAATAAACCTAAACCTACTGATTTACATAATTTTATTTTTTTGAAAAAAACCCTAAATTCTTAAAACCTTAAACCCTAAAGCCTAAATAGTAAACCCAAAACCCTAAACCCTAAACCCTAAAACCCTGAAAGCTAAACCCTAAACTCTAAACACTAAACCTTAAAAACCTAAAACCTAAACCTAAAAAAATATATATAAAAAAAACCTAAACCTAAATGAAATAAAAAATATAATATAATATAAACTTAAACCTAAAGATAAAATAAAATAAACTAATCAAAATAAACTAAAATAAAACAAATAAAAACCTAACCTAAACTAAAAAATAAAATAAACCTAAGAATAAAAAACATAAATAAAATAAAAACTAAATGTAAAATAAAAATAAAATAAACCAAAAATAAAATAAAATAAAAACAAAATAAAAATCTAAACTTAAAAAAAAAAACCTAAAAGTAAAACCTAAAATAAATAAAAAATTAAACCTAAACCCTAAACTAAAAAAAAAAAACCTAAATCTAAAATTAAGAAATAAAGAAAATAAAATAACCCTAATCCAAAACTAAAATAAATAAAACCTAAACCTAAACCTAAACCTAAACCTAACCTAAATAAAATAAAATAAACTGAAAATAAACCTAAACACAAACTAAAAAATAAAATCTAAAAATAAATCTAAATTAAAAAAACTAAACCTAAACCTTAAAAATTAAAATAAAAACCTAAGCCTAAACCTAAAAATAAAAAATAAAACCTAAACCTAAAAAATAAAATAAAAATAAAATTCAACTAAAAATAAACCTAAACTGTAACCTAAACCTCAAAAATAAAGTAAAATAAAAAACCTAAACTAAAATAAACAAACCAAAAATAAATAAACTAAACTAAATAAAATTAAAAAATAAACCTAAATAAAATAAATAAATAAACTGAAATAAATAAAAAATAAACTAAATAAACCTAATCCTATCAGTTTACTTAATTTTTTTATATAAAAAAAGATATAATAGTAAACCCTAAATCCTAAACCCTAAACCCAAAACCTTAAACCTACAACCATAAACCCTAAACCCTAAACCCTAAACCCTAAAAGCAAACCCTGAACCACAAACCCTAAACCCTAAACCACAAACCCTAAACCCTAAACATAAATGTAAAGTAACTAAATAAATTAAAAAGTAAACCTAATCCCTAAAACTAAATAACCCTAAACCTAAACCTAAACCTAAAGAATGGGCAGAGCCTTGATGGCATGAACATCACCAACCAGTGCCTAGATCTAATGGTGGAGGTGAAGGAGGCAAAATTATCGGTGGTGGTGGGGATCTAGAGGCTGGATATCGAGGTGGTGGTGAGCATCGATGGTTTTCGCGAGAAGCAACGGGGTTACAACCATGGTGGGGGTGGAGGGAGAGATCAGGGATACGATGGTGAATCCCGCTACTCAAGATGTCAGGGTGGTTCTAGCTATTTAGGGTTTCTGAAGAATGGTCAATATGATCTGGTACTTATGGAACTGTGCCTATACAATAGAGATGGTTCTAGCTATCTAGGGTTTTTTATTTGCTCTATGCATGCTCATTTTCTATCTATATCATCAATTGTGACTTAGAAAACTTGGTGTGCTGCTTGGTTTATGAAATCGAAAAGAAAAAATATTGAATCTGAATTTGTTCTCCATTAAAAATAAATCAAAAACCCTAAATTAAAACCTAAACCCTAAACCTTAAATCCTAAACCCTAAAAACCCTAAGCTCTAAACGTTAAACCCTAAAACCCTAAACCCTCAACCCTAATCCCTAAAACCTAAACCACCTTAAACTCCAAACCATAAACCCTTAACCCTAAACCCTAAAATCTTAAAAACCTAAGCCTAAACTAAGTAAAACCTAAAAAGGAAATTAAAAAAAAATCAAAACCTAAATAAATAAAAAAATTAAATTAAATAAAAACCCAAACTAAGACCTAAACCTAAACCTAAAGATAAAAAAAATTAAAAAATATAAACTAAACAAAAAGAAAATAAATAAAAACCTAAAGTAAACTAAAAAATAAAATAAACCCAAAAAAAAAACCTAAATAAAATAGAACCTAAATGTAATATAAAAATAAAATAAACCTTACGAAAAAAAAATAAAACTAAATAAACCTCAAAAATAAACCTAAAAATAAAATCTAAAAATAAATTTAAAAAAACCTAAACCATAAACTAAAATAAAAATCTAAACCTAAAATAAACAAAGTAAAATAAGCCATAACATAATCTAAAATAAACTGAACTAAAATAAATAAAACCTAAACCTAAACTTAAAGTAAACTAAACCTAAACCCTAAACTAAATAAAATAAAATAAACTAAAAATAAACCTAAAATGAAACTAAAAAATCAAGCCTAACAATAAACCTAAAATAAAAACCAAAAACATAAACCTAAAAAAATAAAATAAAAACCTAAATGTAAACCTAAAAATAAAAAATAAAACCTAAACCTAAAAAATAAAATATAAACAAAACTAAACTAAAAAATAAACTTAAACCTAATCCTAAACTTAAAAAATAAACTAAAATAAAAAACCTAAACTAAAATAAATAAAATAAACAAAATAAAAATGAAAAATAACCCTAAATAAATATATAAAATAAACTAAATAAACCTATGCGTGTTGATTTACTAAATTTTTAAAAAAAAACTAAACCCTAAACCCTAAACCCTAAACAATAAATCCTAAACCTTAAACCCTAAAACTAACCCTAAACCCTAAGCCCTACACCTACAACCCTAAACCATAAACTGTAAACACTAAACTAGCCTTAAACCCTAAAACCCTAAACCTTAAAATGTAAACTAATTCTAAACCCTGAACCCTAAACCCTAAAAAGCCTAAACCCTAAGCTAACCATAAACCCTAAACCTTAAACCCTAAACCCTAAACCCTAAACCCTAAAAACTCTAAACCCTAAAGCCTAAAAACTAAAGCCTTAAAACTAAAGCCTAAACCATAAACCCTAAATCCTAACCGTAAAGCCTAAACCGTAAAACATTAAACCTGAAACCCTATACCCTAAACCCTAAACTAGAAACCCTAAAAATAAAACCTAAACCCTAATTAAAAAAACCCAAACCTAAAATAAATAAAATAAAATAAACCTAAACCTATACTAAAATAAACTAAACTAAAATAAATAAAACCTAAACCAAAACATAAAATAAACTAAACCCAAACCCTAAAATAAATAAAATAAAATAAACTAAAAATAAACCTAAACTAAAACTTAAAAAATAAAACCTAAACATAAACCTAAAATAAAAACCTAAAATCTAAACCTAAAAGAATAAAATAAAAACCTAAACCTAAACCTAAAAAAAACCTAAACCTAAAAAAGAAAATAAAAATAAAACTAAACTAAAAAATAAACGTAAACCAAAACCTAAACCTAAAAAATAAACTACAATATAAAACTTAAACTAAAATAAATAAACTAAACTAAATAAAAATAAATAAACCTAAATAAATATATAAAATAAACCAAATAAACCTAAATCTGCTAGTTTACTTAATTTTAAAAAAATACCCTAAACCCTAAACCTCTAAACCCTAAACCCTAAATCCAAAACCATAAACCCTAAACACTAAATCATAAACCTTAAACACTAAAACTAGCCCTAATCCCAACACATACAACCCTTACCCATAAACCCTAAATCCTAAGCTAACCCTAAACCCTAAACCCTAAATTCTAAACTCTAAACCTTAAACAATAAACTTAAACCCTAACCCTAATCTTAAACCCTAAACCCTAAAATCTAAACCCTAAAACCCTAAACCTTAAACCCTAAACTAACCCTAAACCCTAAACCCTAAACCTTAGAAACCCTAAACCCTAAAGCCTAAACCCTAAAGTCTAAACCATAATCTAACCCTAAACCTTAAGCTAACCCTAAACCATAAACCCTAATCCCTAAACCCTAAACCTTAACCCTAAACCCTTAACCCTAAAACCCTAAACCCTTAAACCTTAAACCCGAAACTCTAAACCCTAAACCCTAAACTCTAAAAACATAAAAACCTAAACCTAAATAAAAAAAATTAAATCAAAACCTAAACTAAAACCTGACCCGAAACCTTTAAATAAAATGAAATAAAAACAAACATAAAATAAATAAAAACCTAAACTAAACTAAAAAACAAAATAAACCTAAGAATAAAAAACCTAAATAAAATAAAAATGGAACATAAAATAAAAATAAACCTAAAGAATAAAATAAAATAAAATAAAAATTGAAAAAAAACCTAAACCTAAAGAATAAACCTAAAAATAAAGAAAAAATAAAACATAAACCATAAACTAAAAAAAAATGCAAAACCTATAATAAAAAATATACAAAAAATAAAATAAACCTAAACCTAAGCTAAAATAAAATAAAACTTAAAACTGAACCTAAAATAAAGTAAACCTAAACCTAAACTTGAACTAAATAAAATAAAAAAACTAAGAATAAACCTAAACCTATACTAAAAAATAAAACCTATAATAAACCTAAAATAAAAACCTTAAACCTAAACTTAAAAAAAATAAAATAAAAACCTAAACCAAAAACTAAAAATAAAAAAGAAACACTAAACCTAAAAATAAAATAAAAATAAAACTAAACAAAAAAACAAACCTAAACCTAAACCTAAACCTAAACCTAAAAAATAAACTAAACTAAAAATCCTAAACTAAATAAATAAATGTAAAATAAATAAACTAAACTAAATAAAATTAAAATAAACCTAAATAAAATTTAAAAAAATAAAATAAACTATAATTTATTAAAAATAAACTAAATAAACCTAAACCTAAGAGTTTACTTAATTTAAAAAATAGAAAAATAAAAAAAATAAAAAATAACCCTAACCCTAAACCCTAAACCCTAAACCCTAAACCTTAAAACCCTAAACCAAAACCCAAAACCCTAAAACCCTAAACCCTAAACATAAAGCTTCCCTAAATCCTTAAACCCTAAAC
Organism: Cymbidium sinense; assembly: GCA_021442155.1. Classification (NCBI taxonomy): domain Eukaryota; kingdom Viridiplantae; phylum Streptophyta; class Magnoliopsida; order Asparagales; family Orchidaceae; genus Cymbidium; species Cymbidium sinense. The sequence goes on from CM038214.1 coordinate 151,775,394, forward strand.
CCTAAACCCTAAACCCAAAACCCTAAAACCTATAACACAAAACCTTAAACCCTAAACCCCAAACCCTAAACCTGAAACACTAAACACTAAACCCAAAAACCTTCTAAACCTAAACCTATACTAAATAAAACTTAAACCTAAACCTAAAATATACTAAACATAAACCCTAAACTAAATAAAATAAAATTCACTAAAAGTAAACCTAAAACTAAACTAAAAAATAAAACCTAAAAATAAACCAATACTAAAAACTTAAAACCTAAACCTAAAAAAATATAATAAAAACCTAAACCTAAAACTAAAAATAAAAAATAAAACCTAAACTAAAAAAATAAAATAAAAGTTAAACTAAACTAGAAAGTAAACATAAACCTAAACCTAAACCTAAACCTAAAAAATAAACTAAAATAAAAAACCTAAACTAAAATAAATAAACCTAAAATAAATAAACTAAATGAATAAAAATAAAAAATAAATGTAAATAAAAATAAAGATAAAATAAACTAAAATAAATAAAAAATAAACTAAATAAACTAAATAAACTTAAACCTATTAAAAAAACCCTAAACACTAAACCCTAAACCCTAAACCCTACATCTTAATCCCTAAACCTTAAACCCTAAACCCTAAACCCTAAACCTAACCCTAAACCAGCAACCCTAAATCCTAAATCAAACCCTAAACCATAAACCCTAAACCACAAACCCTAACTAGAAAAAAATTAAAAAAAATTAAAAAAACTCTGACCCTAAACCCTTAATCCTAAAACTAACCCTAATCCCTAAACCTACAAACCTAAACCTTAAACCCAAAACCCTAAAACCGTAAATTCTAAACCTTAAACTCAAAACTATAAAACCCTATACCCTAAACCCTACAATTATAAACTCTAAACCCTAAACCCCAAACCCTAAACTTAAACCTAAACCTAAACCATCTAAATAATAAAACCTAAACTAAATAAAACTTAAAAAATAAAATAAAATAAAATAATAATAATAAAATAAATAAAAAACTAAACTAAAATAAAATAAATAAAAACCTAAACTAAAAAAAATATAATAAACCTAAAAAAACCTAAATAGATAATAAAAATAAAATAAACCTAAAATAAAATACAATAAAAACCTAATAAAAACATATACATAAAAAATAAACATAAAAATAAATATAAGATAAAACATAAACCCTAAACTAAATAAAAAAAGCTAAACCTAAAATAAATAACATAAAATAAACCTAAACCTAAACTAAAATAAATAAAACCTAACCCTAAACCTAAAATAAACTAAATCTAAACCCTAAACTAAATAAAATAACAACAACAACAAGCCTAAATAAATACATGAATCCTTCCTCCATCAGTCCTATTATGTGTCAAATTCTCATTTAATTCGAGTATACTAAGATCATTTTTTATACATCTAAAATAAAATAATACCTTAAATAAAATCTAAAACCTAAACCTAAAAAATAAAATAAAAACCTAAACCTAAACCTAAAAATCAAAAATAAAACCTAAACAAAAAAATAAAATAAAAATAAAACTAAACTAAAAATTAACATAAACCTAAACCTAAATAATAAAAAAATAAATAAACCTAAAATAAATATACTAAATAACTTAAAAATAAAAAATTAATAAATAAAAAATAAACTAAATAAATAAATAATATACTAAATAAATTCAAGAAACCTAAACCTATTGGTTTACTTAATTTTTTTTTAGAAAAACCCTAAACCCTAAACCCTAAACCCTAAATTCTAAACCCTAAACCCTAAACCTACAATCGTGAACCCTAAACCCTAAACTAACCCTAAACCCTAAACTAACACTAAACCCTAAACCCTAAATTTTTAACCTTAAACCCTAAATCCTTAACCCTAAACCCTAAACACTAAACTTTAAACCCTAAACCCTAAACCCTAACCCTAACCCTAAACAATAAACCCTAAGCCCTAGACCCTAAAATCATAAACCCTAAACTCTGAACTAACACTAAACCCTAAACCCTAAACCCTAAATGAAAGCCTAAAGCCTAAACCCTCAACCCCAAAGCCTAAACTAACCTTAAACCCTAAGCTCCTAAATAATAAACCCTAAATTATAAACCCTAAAAACCATAAACCCTAAAGCCTAAACACTAAACTAAAACCCTAAACTCTAAACCCTAAACCCCAAAACCCTAAACCCTAAACCCAAAACCATAAAATCCTAAACCCAAAACCCTAAAAACTTAAAACCTAAACCTAAATAAAACAAAACCTAAAAATAAAATAACTAAAAAACCTAAACCTAAAATAAAATAAAATAAAAATAAAAATAATATAAAAAAATAAATAAAATAAACCTAAACCTAAAATAAAATAAATAAAATAAAATAAATAAAAATAAATAAAATAAAACCTAAAAATAAACTAAAACTAAAAACTAAAAAATAAAAACCTAATTAAATATAAATAAAATAAACCTAAAAATAAAATATAAACCTAAATAAAAATAAACCTAAAATAAATAAAAATAATAAAATAAACCTAAACTATAAATAAAAAATAAAAAAAACTAAATAATAAAAATATAAACCTAAAATAAATAAAATAATAAAAATAAATTAAATATAAATAAACTAAACCTAATATAAACTCTAAATAAATAAACTAAATAAAATAAAAATAAAATAATAAACCAAAATAAAATAAAAAATTAAATAAAACTAAAATAAACTTTAAAAAAACCTAATTTAAAAAAAAACTTAAACCCTAAATCCTAAACCTAAACCCTAAACCCTAAAATAAACCTAAACCCTAAAACCTAAACCTAAACCTAAACCAAACCCTAAGAATGGGTAGAACTTTGAAATAACACATCATCATCAAATAAGTTCAATCTTGAATGGAGCTAATAACAATATCGCATGGTGGAGAGAGATCTTGAGTTGTTGGTGGATATAGAGGTTGAGTAGTGGTGGATAAGAGGAGCTATGGAGGTTAAAAGCTAGTGGTGGAGGGAGAGATCGGGATATGATGGATCCCGCTACAGGTCTGGTTCTAAACTAGAGAAATTGAAGAATATCCGACCATCGCTAATTGTGTCTTTAATAGAGATGGTTCTAGTTATATAGTGTATTTCATTTGCTCTTTGTGTCCTCATTTTTTAACTATGTTGTCATTTGTGTCTTAGAAAACTATATGTGTTACTTGGTTAATGAAATCAAAAATAAGAAATGTTGAATCTCAATTTGTTCCCATTTTAAAAAAAAACCAAAAACCCTAAACCCTAAATTAAAACCTAAACCCTAAACTTAATACCTAAACCTAAACCCTAAACCTTAAAAATCCTAAACCCTAAACCGTAAACCCTAAACCCTAAACCCTAAAACCATAAACCCTAAACCCTAAACTCTAAAACATAAACCCTAAACCCTAAACATTAAACCCTAAATAAATAAAAAATAAACTAAATAAACCTTAATCTACAGGTTTACTTAGTTTTTTAAAATGAACTTTAAAACTAACCCTAGACCCTAAACCCTAAAATAAATAAAAACCCAAAACCCTAAACCCTACAACCTAAACCCTATAAAACCATAAACCCAAAACCTTAAACAATAAACACTAAACCCTAAACCCTAAAACCCTAAACCCTGAACGCTGATCCCTAAACCTTAAACCCTAAACCCTAAACCCTAAACCCTAACCCTAAAACTTAAACCCTAAATCCCAAACCCTAAACCTAAACTTAAAGTTACTAAATAAATAAAAAAATAAACCTAAACCCTAAAACCTAAAAAACCTCAACCTAAACCCTAAGAATGGGTGAAACCTAAGATAAAAATCACCATCAACTGCTCAATCTAGATCTAACTATGGAGGCTAATAAAATGATTATTATACTATCTATGGATATGGAGGTGGTCAAAGGATGGTTATGGAGGTGGGAGGAGCAATGGAGGTTACAAAAATGGTGGTAGAAAGAGATCGTGGATATGAACCGCTACTGCATGGTTTTGATGCTAACGGAGAAATCAAGAATGGTAAATGGTCGCTTATGGAATTGTGTCTATAGAGACGGTAGTTATCTAGTTTAGATTTTCTCTATGTGTGCACAAATTTTATTTATGTCATCACTTATGTCTTAGAATACATGGTGTGTTACTTGGTTGATGAAATAAAAAAAAATGTTGAATCCAAATTTGTTATCTGTTAAATAAATAAAATAAACCAAAAACCCTAAATCCTAAACTAAAACTTACACCCTACACCTAAAACCAAAAACCCAAAACCCTAAAAATAAAAAAATTTTAAAAACCCTCACTCTAAACCTTAAACCCTAAACCCTAAACCTACAACCCTAAACCCAAAACCGTAAACCCTAATCCCTAAAGTATAAACACTAAATGTTATACCTTAAACCCTAAACCTTAACCCTAAACCCTAATCCTTAAAACCCTAAACCCTACAACCATAAACCCTAAACCCAAAACCCTAAACACTAAACCTTAAACCCTAAACCCTAAACCCTAAAAACCTGAAAACCTAATCCAAAAATATAAAATAAAAATAAAACTCAACTAAAAAAAAACCAAAACCAAAACCTATACCTAAAAAATAAATCGAATTAAAAAACCTAAACTAAAATTAATAAACCTAATATAAATAAACTAAGCTAAATAAAAAAATAAACCTAACTAAAATAATAAAAAAACTAAAATTTAAAAAAAAACTAAGTAAACTAAATAAACCTAAACTTACGAGTTTACTTAATCTAAAAAAAACCCAAAATCCAAAATCTTAAACCTTAAACCCTAAACCCTAAACTGTAAAACTAACCTTAAACCCTAAACCTTAAACCTAAAACACTAAACCTACAACCCTAAACCCTAAACCCTAAACCCTAAACTCAAAACCCTAAACCCTAAAAGCATAAATCCTAAAACACTAAACCCTAAACCCTAAACCCTAAACCTTAAACCCTAAACCAAAAACCCTAATCCTTAACCCTAAACCCTAAGCCCTAAACCCCAAACCCTAAACCTAAACCTAAAGTAACTAAATAATTTTAAAAATAAACATAAACCCTAAGAATGGGCAGAACCTTGATGGCCAGAACATCACTGTCAACCAAGCTCAGTCTAGATTTGGTAGTTGAGGCGAAGGCGGAGGGGGCGATTATCACAGCGATGGTGGGGGATCTGAAGGTGCTGGTGGATATAGAGTTGGTGGTCAGAGTAGTGGTGGTTATGGAGGCAGAAGGATCGACAATGGTTACAACCATGGTGGTGGCGGAGGGAGAGATCCGGGATATGATGGTGGATCCTACTACTCGAGATGTCGAGGTAGTTCTGATGGGAACTAACGAAACTGAAGAACGACCAATCCGATCTAGCTTATGAAATTGTGTCTTTACAATAGAGACGGTTCTAATTATCTGGGTTTTGATTTTCTATGACCTTTTTTATCTCGCCATCACATGTCTTTGAGAACTTGGTGTGTTACTTGGTTGAAAAAATTGAAAAAAAGAAATGTTGAATCTGAATTTGTTCTCTAATAAAAATAAAAAAGCCAAAAACCCTAAACCCTAAACAAAAACCTGAACCCTAAACCTAAAACCTATACCGTAAACCCTAAACCCTAAAACTAACCCTATACCTTAAACTCTAAACCATAAACCTTAAAACTAACCCTAAACCCTAAATGTACAACCCTAAACCATAAACTCAAAACCCTAAACCCTAAACTCTAAACCCTAAACTTAAAGTTACTAAATAAATAAAAAAATAAACCTAAACCCTAAAACCTAAAAAACCTAAACCTAAACCCTAAGAATGGGTGAAACCTTGACGATAGGAAAATCACCATCAACCAGGCTCAATCTAGATCTAACGGTGGAGGCGAAAGCAAAGGCTTATTATTATGGGTGGGGATCCAGAGTCTGGTGATATGGAGTGGTGGTCGAGAAGGATGGTTATGGAGGTGGGAGGAGCAATGGAGGTTACAAACTGTGGTGGTGGTAGAGAGAAAGAGATCAGGATATGATGGTGGATCTCGCCACTGACAGGGGTGGTTTTGATGAGAACCGAGAAATCAAGAATGATGGTTATGATGGTGGTGCTGCTTATGGAATTGTGTCTTTACAGTAGAGACGGTTCTAGTTATCTAGGGTTTTAGATTTTCTCTATGTGTGCATAAATTTTATTTATGTCATCACTTATGTCTTAGAATACATGGTGTGTTACTTGGTTGATGAAATAAAAAAAAATGTTGAATCCAAATTTGTTATCTGTTAAATAAATAAAATAAACCAAAAACCCTAAATCCTAAACTAAAACTTAAACCCTACACCTAAAACCAAAAACCCAAAACCCTAAAAATAAAAAAATTTTAAAAAACCCTAACACTAAACCTTAAACCCTAAACCCTAAACCTACAACCCTAAACCCAAAACCCTAAACCCTAAACCCTAAAGTATAAACACTAAATGTTATACCTTAAACCCTAAACCCTAACCCTAAACCCTAATCCTTAAAACCCTAAACCCTACAACCATAAACCCTAAACCCAAAACCCTAAACACTAAACCTTAAATCCTAAACCCTAAACCCTAAAAACCTAAGAACCTAATCCTAAAATATAAAATAAAAATAAAACTCAACTAAAAAATAAACCAAAACAAAAACGTATACCTAAAAAATAAATTGAATTAAAAAACCTAAACTAAAATTAATAAACCTAATATAAATAAACTAAGCTAAATAAAAAATAAACCTAACTAAAATAATAAAAAACTAAAATTTAAACTAAATAAACCTAAACTAAGCTTTAATCTAAAACCCAAAATCCAAAATCTTAAACCTTAAACCCTAAACCCTAAATTATAAAACTAACCTTAAACCCTAAACCTTAAACCTAAAACACTAAACCTACAACCCTAAACCCTAAACCCTAAACCCTAAACCTTAAAACCTAATCCTTAACCCTAAACCCTAAGCCCTAAACCCCAAAGCATAAACCTAAACCTAAAGTAACTAAATAATTTTAAAAATAAACATAAACCCTAAGAATGGGCAGAACCTTGATGGCCAACATCAACCAACCAAGATTTGGTAGATTGAGTGAGGGAGACAATCACATGGTGGGGATCTAAAGGTGCGGTGGATATAGAGTTGGTGGTCGAGTAGTGGGTTATGGAGGCGTAAGGATCGACAATGGTTACAACCATGGTGGTGGAGGGAGATCCTAAGATAAGGATGGTGGACCACAATTGAAGAACCCAAACCCCTTTTAAATATGATCGCTGATGCTTTGTTTATCTCATCGCCAGGAACTTGGTGTGTTACTTGGTTGACAAAATTGAAAAAAAGAAATGTTGAATCTGAATTTGTTCTCTAATAAAAATAAAAAAGCCAAAAACCCTAAACCCTAAACTAAAACTCAACCCTAAACCTAAAACCTATACCAGAAACCCTAAACCCTAAAACTAACCCTATACCTTAAACTCTAAACCCTAAACCTTAAAACTAACCCTAAACCCTAAATGTACAACCCTAAACCATAAACTCAAAACTCTAAAACCCTAAACTCTAAACCCTAAACCTTAAAACCTAAAGCCCTAAAACCCTAAACTCTAAACCCTAAACCCTAAGCCCTAAACCCTAACCCCAAACCTAAACCTGAAGTACCTAAATAAATTAAAAAATAAACATAAACCCTAAAACTTAAAAAACCTAAACCCTAAGATTGGGTAGAACCTTGATGGCAAGAACATCACCACAACCAAGCTCGGCCTAGAATTGGTGGTATAGAAGGTGGAGGCGCGTAATGAATGGTGGTGGGGTATCTGAGGTGTTGGTGGATATGGAGGTGGTGGCCTGAAAGGGTGGTTATGGAGGCGTGAGAAATGGTGGATGAGGTAAAGATCGGGATATGTTGGTGGATATGTGGGTGGTATGGTGGTTATGGAGGGAGAAATGACAGGTTGCAAGTGATGATGGAGGTAAAGATCGATATGTTGGATCATGCTACCGAGAGCCGATGTGGTTTTGATGGGAACTGAGAAACAAGAACTCGATCCGATCTATACATAATTGTCTTTATAGTAGACACAATTCTAATTATCTAGGGTTTTTAATTTATTCTATTCGTGCTCATCTTTTATCTATGTCATCGCTTGTGTCTTAGAAAACTTGTTGTGTTACTTGGTTGATGAAATAAAAAAAAAGAAATGTTGAATCTGAATTTGTTCTCTTCTAAAAATAAAAATAAAAATAAAAACTTTAAACCTTAAACTAAAACTTTAACCCTAAACCTAAACCCTAAACCCTAAACCCTAAATAGTAAAACCTACAACCCTAAACTCTAAACTCTAAACCCTAAACCCCAACCCCTAAACTGTAAACCCTAAACCATAATCCCTAAATCTAAAAAAGTTAAACAAAATAATACCTCAGAATATAATAAATAAATAAACCTAAACCTAGATAAAATAATAAAGTCAAATGAAATAAAATACAAAACTAGAACCTAAACCTAAACATAAACTTAAAAATAAAATAAAACAAAAAATAAAAGCTAAACTAAAATAAAAGAAATAAAAACCTAAACTCAACTAAAAATAAATTAAACCTAAAAATGAAAGCTAAACAAAAAATAAAAAATAGAATAAACCTAAATTAAAATAAAATAAAAACTAAATAAAAACCTAAACCTAAAAAATAAACCTAAAAATAAATAAAAAATAAAACCTAAACTAAACTTTAAACTAAAAGAAAAAACCTAAACCTAAAATAAATAAAATAAAATAAACCAAAACTTAACTAAAATAAACTAAACTAAATAAATAAAACCTAAACCTAAACTTAAAATAAACTAAACCTAAACCCTAAACTAAACAAAATAAAATAAAATAAAAATTAACCTAAACCTAAACTAAAAAAAATAACTAAAAATAAACCTAAAATAAAAACCTAAAACCTAAACCTAAAAAAATAAAATAAAAACCAAAACCTAAACCTAAAAAATAAAATAAAAATAAAACTAAACTAAAAAGTAAACATAAACCTAAACTTAAACCTAAAAAATAAACTAAAATAAAAAATCCTAGATAAAATAAAAAAACCTAAAATAAATAAAATAAACTAAATAAAAATAAAAATAAACTTAAATAAAATAATAATAATAAACTAAACTAAATAAAAAATATACTAAAAAAAACCTAAATCTACCACTTTACTTAATTTAAAAATAAACCTGAACTAAAACTAGAACCCTAAACCAAAAACCTATATCATAAACACTAAACCTTAAGCGCTAAAAATAAAAAATAACAACAACAACAACAACAAACCTTAATCCCACTAGGTGGGGTTGGCTACATGAATCCTTCGTCTCCATTGTGTCCTATTATGTGTCAAATTCTCATTTAAATCAAGTACACTAAGATCATTTTTTATACATCTTAACTAAGTCTTTTTAGGTCTACCTCTACCTTTCTTAACATAAGGTAAATCTAATGAATCTACTCTCCTAATCGGTCATCGATGACCGAGCTTTGTAATGGCCAAACCATCTAAGGCGACTCTCCCTAATCTTATCTACCCTTTGGAGCTACTCCAACTTTTCTCGAATATACTCATTTTGCATTCTATCTCTAAGAGTAAAGCCACTCATCCACTAAGCATCCTCATCTCTTAACTTAGTCTTATGCTTCTCTTTTATTGGCCAACATTACGCACCATAAGTCATTGCAGGTCTTACCACCATCTTATAAAATTTTCCTTAAGTTTAAGTGGAACTTTTCTATCACATAATAGGCAGATGCATTCCTCCACTTCAACCATCCAACTTGAATTCTACTAATAACATCTCCATCTATTTCACCATCATTTTGAACAATAGAGCCTAAATATCTACGCTCACTCTTTTTAATGACTTGTTCACCTAATGTCACAACACTACCACTAGAACTTCTACAACTAAAATTACACTCCATATATTCAATTTAGATCTACTTAAACGAAAACCTTTAGACTCTAAGGTTGACCTCCATAATTCAAGTTTCTTCTGGACTCCTCTAGTCTTATCAACAAGAAGAATGTCATCAGCAAAAAGCATACACCAAGGTACATCTTCTTGTAAATGCCTAGTAAGAACATCCATAACTAAAGTAAAAAAGATAAGGGCTTAAAGTTGATCCTTGATGTAATCCAATTGAAATAGGAAAATATTTTGTCAATCCTCCTTGTGTTTGGACACAAGTAAGCTCTAGTATACATATCCTTAATGACTTGAATATAACCAATATTAACTCCTTTCTGTTCTAGAACTCTCCAAAGAACATCTCTTGAAACTTTATCATAAGCTTTCTCTAAATCAATAAATATCATATGTTGATCCTACTTACTTCTATGCTTCTCCATCAAACCCCTTAACAAATGTATAGCATCCATAGTAGATCTTCCTGGCATGATACCAAACTGATTGTGAGAAACTTCTTTATCACATCGTAACCTATGCTCAATTACTCTCTCCCATAATTTTAATGTATGGCACATTAACTTAATTCCTCTATAATTTGCACACTCTTGTGCATCACCTTTATTCTTAAATATAGGAACCAACAAACTCTTTCTCACTCATCTAACATCTTTTTAGTCTTTAAAATGACATTAAAAAGATTTGTAAGCCAAATTCCTTGATCTCCTAAACATTTCCACACTTCTATTGGAATATTATCCGGTCCTCTTGCTTTTCCACATTTCATTTTCTTTAAAGCTTCACTAACTTGATTTACTAATGATGATAAAATGAAATTCTCTATTTTTATTTAGGGTATTAAGGTTGCTAAAATCAATCGTACTTTCAGATCCTTCATTGAAAAGTTTATCAAAATACCTCATCCACCTATTTTCAATATCCTTTTCTAAAAAAAAGCATTTTATTATTTTCATCCTTAATACCCCTCACTTGAACTATGTCTTTACTTCTCCTATCTCTTTGGTTGGCTAACTTATACATACATATTTCACCTTCTTTGGTATCTAATCTATTGTATAAATCATTAAAGCTAAATTTTTTGCATCTTATATTGCTTTCTTAGAATCTCTACAGGCCACTTTATATCTTTCCCAATTCTCAGTTTTACATCTAAACCAAGTTTTATAACAATACTTCTTATTTTTTATCTTTTCTTGCACACTCGACTCCACCACCAACTATTCTTATTAAAGAAGCTTTTCTTTTGATTCCAAGCACATCTTTAGCAACTTGCTTAATTTCACTTGCTATTTTTCCCACATAATGTTAGCTTCCTTGAACATCCCAAATTCTAAATCTCTTGTAGCTTGCTCTTAAAATATTTTTTTTGTGTTCTTTAAGTGTCCCCATCTAATTCTAGGATAATAATTTGGTTTATTTTTTCTCTTACAACCTTTCATCTTAAAATCTAAAACTAATAATCGATGTTGGGTACTTAGATTTTCACTTGGAATGACCTTACAATCTTTACAATCTAAATGATCTATTTTTCTTATCATAATCAATCACGTATTTTACTAGATCCATTTTATAAGTAATAATATGTTCATCTCTTTTCTTAAAAAAGTATTAGCAACTACAAAATCATAAGATAAAGCAAAATCTAATATAGTCTACCTTCTTCATTAGTCACTCCAAATCCATAACCACCATGAATACTTTTAAAATCTTCACTCTACCAACATGTCCATTTAAATCTCCTCCAATAAATACTTTTTCTTCAAGGTATCTTTTGTATTAATCCCTCTAATTCATTCAAAATTTTCTTTTAAACACATCCAAACCTACTTGAGGAGCATAGACACTTATAACATTGATAATCTTAGTATTAATAATAATCTTTAAAGCTCTAATTCTATCTCCACATCTATTAATATTTATAACATTATCCTTCAAACTTTTATCTATAATCACACCTACACTATTTCTAGTTCAATTTTTACGTGAATACAAAAGTTTAAAACCTAAACTATCAATCTCCTTGGCTTTCTCCCCAACCCATTTAGTTTCTTGAACACATAAAATATTTATCTTTCTATGAACCATAATATCTATTAATTCCATTAATTTACCTGTAAGAGTACCTATATTCCAAGATCCTAACCTAATTCTAGTTTCATGGACTAACTTCTTCGCCCTAAAAATAAGAAATAAAATAAAACAAAATAAAATAAACCCTAACCCTAAACCATAACCATCTAAACCAAACCCTCCCAATTAACTCCTCAGCCTAAAGCTAAGCCCTAACTAAACTACCTACCCTAAACCCTAATCCACCCTAAACCCTAACACTAAAGAAAAATAAAACCTAAAACTAAAAATAAAATAATAATACTAAAAAAATAAACCTAAACTAAACTAAAAAATAAACTAATAAAACCTAAACTAAAATAAAATAAACTAAAGTAAATAAAAAAAAATAAAACTTAAATAAATAAAATAAAATAAATAAAAATAATTAAAATAAAATAAATAAAACCTAAACTAAACTATAAAATAAAATAAATAAAAAATAAAACCTAAATAAAATAATAAAAAAATAAAATAAAATAAACCTAAAATAAAATAAACTAAATAAACTAAAATAAACCTAAAAACTAAACCTAAAATAAAATAAAAAAATAAAAGAAATAAAATAAATCTTAAACTTAAAAAAAATAAACCTAAAATAATAAAATAAAATAAACTAAAAATAAATAACTAAATAATAAATAAATAACCTAAACTAAAATAAATAAAATAAAACTAAAATAAAAAAAATAAACATGTAAACCTAAAACCTAAAAAAAATAAAATGAAATAAAGATAAATAAACCTCATAAAAAAATAAACTAAAATAAAATAAAAATGAAAACAAACTAAATAAACTTAAAAAAAATAAAATAAAACTAAATAAACCTACTTGCCATAAAAAAAATCTAAAAAAACCTAAAAACTCACCTAAAATAAATAACCTACCCCAACCCTAAAACCACTAAACCCTAATCCAAACCTAAACTAAACTAAACCATAAACTAAAAAAACTAAACTAAATTAATAAAAAAACTAATAAAACTAAACAATAATAAAATACACTAAACCCAAATAAAAACCCTAACCCAAATAAAACACTAAACTTAAATAAACCATAAAATCTAAACTAAATAAAATAAACAAAAAAAACAACAAAAGAATACTATGTACATGAATAAAAATGATATAAATTCTAATTTAAATCAAGTGTACTAAGATCATATACATCTTAACCAAGTAGTCTACCTCTACCTTTCTTAACATAAATAAATCTAATGCATCCTCTCCTGTCTCTAATGGCCTTTTGTGTACCATAAACTAATACCATACTCAACTAATATAATTATATCCTAATAAACTCATCCACCTAAGCATCTCATCTGTAAACTTAACTTGGTCTTGCTTCTCTTTTAATAACATTCGCACCATAAGGCATTAAGTCTTACCACCATCTTATAAAACTTAAGTTTAAGTGGAACTACATAATAGGCCAAATGCATTCCTCCACTTCAACCATCCAACTTGAATCTACTTAACATCTCCATCTATTTCACCATCATTTTGAACAATAGAGCTTAAACATCTAAAACGCTACTCTTATTAATGACTTCTTCAAAATGTCACAACACTACCACTAGAACTTCTACAACTAAATTAAATATTCATAGATCTACTTAAACCAAAACCTTTAGACTAAATGACCTCCATAATTCAAGTTTATGGACTCTCTAAGTCTTATCAAGAAGAAAATAAATAAAAGCATACACCAAGGAACATCTTGTTGTAAAACTATTAAGAACATCCATAACTAAAAGTAAAGATAACTTAAAGGATCCTTGATGTAATCCTAAATAAAAATATTTTATCAATCCTCCTTGTGTTTGGACACAAGTAGCTAAACATATCCTTAATGACTAAATATAAAATATTAACTCCTTTCATTAGAACTCTAAAGAACATCTCTTGAAACTTTATCATAATCTTTCTAAATCAATAAATATCATATGTAGATCCTCCTTACTAAATACCATCCAAATAAAAGTAGAATACTATAATAAAATATAAAATAAATGACATGAATCCTAAACCCTAAACCAAAAAAAAAATAAAAAAAATAAAAAACTTAAATAAAAAATAAAATAAAAATAACCTAAACTATTAGTTTACTTAATTTTTTAAAACTAAGTAAACCCAAAACCTAAAAATAAACCACAATAACCTCTAAAACCTAAACCAAAAAAACCCAACCCTAAACACCTACACTATCCTAAATTACTACCACTGAGCCCTACACTACCCACAACTCCTTTACCCAAACCATAAACCTAAAATTAAATCCATAAACCTAATAACCTATAACTCTAACTATTATTCCTAAATCTAAACCCTTACTACTACCCTCCTAAAAACTTATACTACTGAGCTAAAATAAAAATAAAATAAATAAACCTATCTATAACCTTAAACTTCCAACTCAAATTAAAATAAATAATAAACTAAACTAAATATACTACTAAAATCTATAAAAAATATAATTAATTAAATGTAAATAAATAAAATCCTAAAATAAAAAAAATAAACTAAAATAAAACCTAAACCTAAAAGATAAATCTAAAATAAAACCCTAAACTAAAAATAAAAACAAAACTAAATAAAATAAAATAAATAAAATAAATAAACATAAACTAAAAAATAAAACTATAAAATAAGCTAAACTTAAAATAAATCATATCTAAACTAAAACTAAATAAAATAAAATAAACTAAAGAAAACCTAAACCTAAACTAAAAAAAAATAAAAAAATAAAAAATAAATAAAATAAAACCTAAAACCTACCCTAAATTAAAATAAAAACCTAAATATCTAAATAAAAAATAAAATAAAATAAATAAAAAAATTTAAAGCAAAATAAATAAAATAAAATAAAATAAAATAAAATAAAAACATAAACTAAAACCTAAACCTAAACCTAAAGCTAAAAAGAAAAAAATAAATAAATATTAAAAACTATTCTAAAATAAAATTAATAAAAGCCTAAACTAAACTAAAAAAATAAAAAACCTAAATTAAATAAAAACTAAACCAAAAATTAAAATAAAATGAACTTAAATAAAATAAAATAAAACTAAATAAAACCTAAACCTAAAAATAAACCAAGCAAATAAAAAATCTAAACCTAAAATAAATAATATAAACCTAAACTAAGATAAACTAAACTAAAAGTAAATAAAGCAAACCAAAACTAAAAAAAAAACTAAACCTAAAAATAAAATAGAATAAAACAAACTAAAAATAAACTAAACCTAAAATAAAAATAATACCAAAAAAACCTAAATAAAATAAACCTAAACTAAAA
The DNA here is from genome assembly GCA_021442155.1 of Cymbidium sinense. Taxonomy (NCBI): domain Eukaryota; kingdom Viridiplantae; phylum Streptophyta; class Magnoliopsida; order Asparagales; family Orchidaceae; genus Cymbidium; species Cymbidium sinense. The sequence continues at coordinate 151,790,794 of CM038214.1, forward strand.
AATTAAAATAAACCTAAATCTAAACCAACAAATAAAATAAAACTTAAAACCAAAAAATAAAAAAAATATAAACTAAAAAGTAAATAAACCTAAACCTAAACCCAAATAATAAAAAATAAATAAACCTAAAATAAATAAACTAAACTAAACAAAAATAAAAATAAACCTAAATAAAAATAGAAAATAAAAATATAAAAACACTATAATAAATAAAAAATAAATTAAATAAACTTAAACCAATTAGTTTAATTAATTTAAAAAAGTTAAAAATTTTAAAAAAAATTAAAAATAAACAAAACTAAACCCAACTACTAAATCCTATAAAAATCATAAACCTACCATTCTAAACCCTAAATCCCTATATACCCTACCCTACCCAAATAAAACCATATCCTCTAACCACTGAGCCAACCACACCCACCCAACTAATAAGGCCCTAAAATCACCTCCCTACTCCCCACCCTCTACCTAAACATAAACTATAAAATAAAACAAAATAATAAAAAAAACCTTAATAATAAAAAAATAATAAAATAAACTACTTATAAACCTAAAAATAAAATAAATAAAAATTAAACTAAATAAATAAAATAAACCTAATTAAACTTTAAAATAAACCTAAAATAACTTAAATAAATTAAAATACATAAATAAAATAAAAAATATTAAAATAAACTAAATAAAATCCTAAACCTAAAATAAAAATAAAATAAAATCCAAACTAAACTAAAAATAAAAGCTATACCTAAAATAAAAAATAAAATAAATAAACTAAAATAAAAAATAACTTAAACTAAAATAAACAAAGAACAAATAAAACTAAACTAAATAAAATAAACTAAACTAAAACTAAATGGGATAAAATAAACCAAAATAAACCTAAAATAAACTAAAAAAAATAAACCTAAATTATAAAATAAAACCTAAAACAAAACCTAAAAAAAAATAAAATAAAACCTAAACCTAAACATCCAAATAGAAAATAAAACTAACTTAAAAAATAAAATCAAAAAAGAAAACTAAACTAAAAAATAAACATAAACCTAAGCCTAAAATAAAAATAAACTAAAATAAAAATCTAAATTAAAATAAATAAACCTAAAATAAATATCAAACAAAATAAAATAAAAAATAAACTTAAATAAAAGAAAAAAAAAAATAAAATAAAAAAAAAAATAACTAAATAATTAAATAAACCTAAACTATGCTAATAATCTTAAACCCTAAACCCTAAATCCTAAATACCCTAAATCCTAAACCCTAAACCCTACTCTAGGCCTAAACCCTAAAACCAGAGCCTAAACACTGAACTAGGATCCTGAGCCATAAATAAACCTAAAAACCCCTAATCACTAAACCTAAGATAACCCTAAACCCTACCCAAACTCCTGACCCTACCCAAAGCTACACTAAAAACCTGACCCTAAATCTGACCCTAAAACCTGACCTCCAAAAACTAAAAAACCTAAAAACTTACATACTAATAAAACCTAAAATAAAATAAAATAAATATAATAAATAAATAAAATTAAAAATAAAATAAAACTAAAACCAAACCTAAACCTAAATAAAATATAAAAAATAAATAAACTAAAATAAAATAAAATAAAATAAACTAAACTAAAAAATAAAAATAAAACCTAAAGAAAAAAACATTAATAGATGAAACTAAACATAAATAAAAAATAAAATATAAAACTAAATTAAAGCAACCTAAAAAAATAATCCTAAAAAATAAAACCCCAAAATAAATAAAATAAAACCTAAACCTTAAACTAAAAAAAACTTAAATAAAATAAATACCTAAACTTAACTTAAAAAAACTATCAAAAATTAATGTGATTATACAAACTCACTAAAAAAAATAAACAAAATAAAATAAACTTAAACTAAACTAAAATAAACTAAACTAAAATAAATAAAATAAACTAAAAATAAACTAAAAAAAAACTAAATAATATAAAATTAAAATAAAAGAAACCAAAACTAAAATATAAAATGTAAAATAAATCTAAAATAAAACCTAAAATAAACCTAAAAAAAATAAAACATAAATGTAAAAATATTAAACCTAAATAAAACCTAAACTAAAAATAAACTAAAATGAAAAACCTAAACAAAAATAATTAAACCTAAAATAAATAAACTAAACTAAATAAAAATAAAAATAAAAATAAAATATAAACTAAGTAAACTAAATAAACTTAAACCTACAGGTATACTTAATTTTTTAAAAAAAACCCTAAACTTTAAATTCAAAACCCTAAACCCAAAAACTAATCCTAAACCCTAAAAAAAACTATAAACTCTAAATCCCAAACCTTAAACCATAAAAAAGCCTAAAACCAAACCCTAAACCTAAACCCAAAACCCCCAACCTAAAACAAACTAAAACTAAAAGTAACTAAATAAATTAAAAATAAACCTAAACCTAAAACCTAATAAACCTTAACCTAAACCTAAACCCTGAATGGGCATAACCTAATGCACAACTATCAACCAGCTTAATCTGGCGATGGAGGTGAAGGCATTATCATGGTGGCGGTGGGGATCTGGATGTCTTGGTGGATATTGAGGTGGTGGTCAAAGCTGGTATGGAGGGGAGGGCGGGTTCTTGCCATGGTGGTGGTAAAGGTAGAGATCGGGGATTTGATGGTGGATCCTGCTACTCGAGAGGCCAAGGTTGATCCGATCTGCTACTTATGGAATTATGTCTTTACAGTATAGACGGTTCTAATTATCTAGGGCTTTTGATTTACTCTATGTGTGCCCATTTTTTTATCTATGTCCTCTATTGTGTCTTAGAAAACTTGGTGCGTTACTTGATTGATGAAATCAAAATGAAGAACTACTAAATCTTAATTTGTTCTCTGTTATAAAAAAAACCATAAACCATAAACCCTAAACTAAAACCTAAACCCTAGACTTAAAACCTAAACCCTAAACCTTATACCCTAAAACCCTAAATCACAAATGCTAAACCCTAAACCCTAAAATCTAAAACTAAACCCTAAACCCCAAACCCTAAACCCTAAACACTAAATCCTAAACCTCACTAATAAATGCTAAAACCCTAAAAAAAAGCTAAACTTAAACTAAACTAAATAAATCCTAAAAAAATAAAAAATAAAATAAAAAAAGAAAAAAATAAAATAAAACATAAACTAAAACCTAAACCTAAACCTAAACCTAAAAAGAAAATAAAATAAAAAATAAAAACTAAACTTAAACCTAAATTAAGTTAAAAAATTAAAAACCTAAACAAAATAAAATAAAATAAAATAAAACTAAAAAAAAAACTAAACCTAAAAAATAAACCTAAAAATAAAACCTAAAAAAATATATATATATAAAAACCTAAACTAAAAACATAAACCTAAAATAAAATAAATAAAACTAAACCAAAACTAAAATAAATAAAACATAAACCCTAAATTAAATAAACTAAAATAAACTAAACCTAAACTAAATAATACAACTAAAATAATCCTAATAAAAACCAAAAAAATCTAAACATAAAAATAAACCTAAAATAAAAAAATAAAATAAACCTATAAAAAATAATAAAATAAAATAAAATAAAATATAAAACTTAAAATAAACTAAAATAAACCTAAAATAAATACCAAATAAATAAAATAACATAAATATAAATAAATAAAAAATAAAAAAAACTAAATAAAATAAAATAAAATATAAATAAACCTATGGGTTTTTCTTTAAAAAAAAAAATAAAAAAAACTAAACCTAAAATCCAAACCCTAAACCTAAACCCTAAAATACTAAAACCCTAAAACCCTAAAAACCCAAACCCTAAACCACAAACCCTAAACCCAAACCCTTGACCTAAAACACTAAACCCTAAACCTAAAACCATAAACCCTAAAAACCAAACCACAAAATAACCCCAACCCATGAAAACTAACCCCAAACCACTAAAACTAGGCCAAGCCAAACATTAAAAATAAAATCCTACCCTATGACCTAAACCTAAACCCAAACCTAAACCCTAAACCCTATGCCATAAACACTAAAACCTAAAACCTAAAAAGCTAAAATAAACTAAATAAAACCTAAAAATAAATAAAATAAAAAAAAATCAAGCTAAAACAAAATAAATAAATAAAATAAAATAAAACTTACTAAAAAACCTAAACTTAAAAACTTATAAATAATTAAAATAAAGAATAAAATAAAACAAAATAAAATAAAGAGACTAAATAAATTAAAATAAAAAAACTAAGAATAAAAGCCAATAAAATAAAAAAACTTAAAATAAATTAAAATAAACCTAAACTAAAATAAAATAAAACTAAAATAAAATCCTAAATAAAATAAACCAAAAAATAATTAAAATAAAACCTAAAACCTAAACCTAAAAAAAATAAAATAAAAAAACTAAAAAATAAAATAAAAACGTAAACCTAAAATTAAAAAATAAAACTCAACTAAAATAAACCTAAACCTAAACTTGAACCTAAAATAATAAAATAATCAACCTAAACTAAAATAAATAAACTAAACTATATAAAAAACCTAAAAATAAATAAAGAAAATAAAATAATCTCATATAAATAAAAATAAACTTAAATAAACCTAAACCAAAACCCTAAACCATAAACCCTAAACTAAAACCTAAACCCTAAACCTAAACAAATAAATATAAATGTTAAACCCTAAACCCTAAAATAAAATAAACCTAAAACCCTAAACCCTAAAAACCCACCCAAACCCAAAAGCTAAAACCCTAAACTCAAAACCTAAACTAACCCTAAACCCTAAGAATGGATAGAACCTGATAGAAACATTACCATCATAATGACTAGATCTGAAGTGGAGGTGAAGGCAAAAGCGGCATCATAGTGTGGGGATCAGGAAGTGCTGGTGGATATGGAGGTGGTGGTCAGAGAAATGGTGGTAATGGAGGCGGGAGGGGCAACGGAGGTTACAATCCTGTTGGTGACAAAGGGAGAGATCAAGGATATGATGGTGGATCCCATTACTCGAGAGGTAGGGGTGGTTCTGATGGGAACTGGAGAAATAAAAGAACAACCAATCTAATCTACTTCTTATTGAATTATGTCTTTATAGTAGGGAAGGTTCCAATCATCAAGGGTTTTTGATCTACTCTATGGATGCTCATTTTTTATCTATGTCATCACTTGTGTCTTAGTTGCGTTCATGAAATCAAAAGAAGAAATATTGAATCAATTGTTCTCTATTAAAATTAAAAAAACCTAAACCCTAAACCCTAAACCTAAATAAAACTTAAACCCTAAACTTAAAACCTAAACCCTAATCCCTAAACCAAACCCCACACTAAAACCCAAACCTTAAAAAGCTAAAACCTAAACCTAAAATAAATAAAACAAAAATAAAATAAATAAAACCAAAACCAAAATAAAATAAAATAATTAAATTAAATTAAAACATTAACTAAAAGCTAAACCAAAACATAAACATAAATGTAAACCTAAAAAGAAAATAAAATAAAAAATAAAAATTAAACTAAAATAAAATAAATAAAAAACAAAACAAAACAAAAAAATAAAAAACCTAAATAAAGTAAAAAAACTAAAACCTAAAAAAAATAAAATAAATAAAAATAAAATAAAATAAAAAACAAAATAAAACCTAAACCTAAAAATAAACCTAAAAATAAAAATAAACAAAAAACCTAAATCTAAAATAAAAAAAACATAAACCTAAAATAAAATAAAATAAATAAAAAAATAAAATAAACCTAAATTAATTAAATTAAACTAAAATAAATCCTAAAACCTAAACCTAAAATAAACTAAACCTAAACTAAACTAAAATAAAATAAAACTTGAAATAAAACTAAATAAAAACTAAAAAAAAAAAAAATCAAAATAAAACCTAAAAAATAAAATAAAACTAAACTAAAATAAAAATAAAAAAAAAAAAACCTAAACCTAAAAAAATAAAATAAAAATAAAACTCAACTAAAAAATAAACAAAAAAAAATAAACTAAATTAAACCTAAATAAATAAATAAAAATAAAAAAATAAAAATAAAATAAAAAGTAAACCTAAATAAAATAAAATAATATAAACTCAAATACATAAAAAATAAACTAAATAAACCTAAACCTACTCATTTACTTAATTTTTTTTAAAAAAACAAAACATAATTTCTAAATCCTAAACCCTAAACCATAAAACCTAAACCTACAACCCTAAACCCTAAACCCTAAACCCTAAACCATAAACCAAAACAAACCCTAAACCACCCCACCTAAGCCCTAAACCCTAAACTTGAAACCCTAAAACTTACAACAAACTCTAAATGCTAAATGACCTACCCACAAACCCTAAAATGGGAGGAACAATCTAGGAACATCACCTAACTAGGTTGGTCTAGATGGGATGGAGGTGAAGGGCGTGAGTTATCATAGTGTGGTGGGGATCTAGAAGTGGTGGTGATATGGAGTGGTGGTGAGTTGTGGTTATGGGCAGGAGCCGGAGGTTCTGACCATGGTGGTGGCAGAGGGGTGAGATTGGGGATATGAAGGAGATCACTACTCAGAAGGGTGGTTTTGATGGGAATTGAAGAAATTGAACAACAGATCCGATCAGCTTATGGAACTGTGTCTTCTTTGAGAAGGTTCTACTTATCTAGGGTTTTGCTTAGCTCATGAGCTCATTTTTTATCTATGTCGTTGCTTGTGTCTTAGAAAACTTGGGTGGTACTTAGTTCATGAAATCAAAAGAAACATTAAAGCTAAATCCTAAACCCTAAACCCCAAACCCTAAATGCTTAACAAAAATTTAAACCCTAAATAAAACTTTAAACCCTAACACTAAAAAAGCTAAACCTAAATTAAATAAAACCAAAAATAAAATAAATAGAAAAACCTAAACTAAAAAAAAAAATAATAAAAAAATAAAAACATAAACTAAAACCTAAACCTAAACCTAAACCTAAACCTAAAAGGAAATTATAAATAAAAAATAAAAAATAAACTAAAATAAAATAAATAAAAACCTAAACTAAACTAAAAAATTGAAAATCTAAATAAAATAAAAACTAAACCTAAAATAAAATAAAATAAGCCTAAAATAAAATAAAATAAAAACTAAATAAAACATAAACCTAAAATAAAACTAAAATAAATAAAAATAAACCTAAACCCTAAATTAAAAAAAAACTAAAAACTAAAATAAAATAAACCTAATCCTAAAAAATAAAATCCTTCTAGACCTAAATACTAAACCTAAACTAAACCTAAACTAAATAAAATAAAATACTTAAATAAAACTAAATAAACTAAAAATAAAAACCTAAAAATAAACCTAAAATAAAAACCTAAAATCTAAAACCTAGAATAAAGAAAACCTAAATAAACCTAAAATATATAAAATCTAAACATAAAACTCAACTAAAAATAAACCTAAACATAAAATAAACTAAAATAAAACCAAAAATAAATAAATAAATAAACAAATGAAATATAAAATAAACTAAAATAAAATAAAATAAAATAAACTAAAATAAACTAAACTTTTACTTAATTTTAAGAAAATAAAAAAACTATAAACCCTAAACTGAAACCCACAAATAAAATAAACCTAAAACCCCTAAACCCTACACCCTAAAAAAACCCACAAACCCAACTAAAGAAATCCACAAACTAACCCAAACCCTAAACCTGACCTAAATCCTAAACCCTAAACCTAAACCTAAACCCTAAACCTAAACCCAAAGCCACAAACCAAATCCAACCCTAACCCAAACCCTAAACTAAAAAACCTAAACCCCAGACCCCAAAACCTAACCTAAACCATAACTAAACTAACCTAAAGAATGGGCAAAGCCTTGATGGGAATCACCTTCAACTAGGCCCAGGTGTTGATCTGGTAATGGGCAGTGGCTATCGTAGTGGTGGTGGGGGATCTGGAGGTGTTGGTGGATATGGAAGTGGTGGTCAGAGTAGTGGTGGTTATGGAGGCAGGAGGTGTGATAGAGGTTACAACAGTGGTGTGGGAGGAGATCGAGATATGATGGCGAATCCCGCTACTCGAGAGTCAGGGGTGGTTTTGATGGGAACTGGAGAAACTGAAGAACGATCGATCCGATCTGCTGCTTATGGAATTGTGTCTTTACAATAGAGATGGTTCTACTTATCTGGGGTTATTGATTTGCTCTATGGGTGCTAATATTTTATCTATGTCATCACTTCTATCTTAGAGAACTTGGAGTGCTACTTGGTTGATGAAATTGAAAAGAAGAAATGTTGAATTTGAATTTGTTCTTTATTAAAAAAGACCTTAAACCCTATAACCTAAACTAAAACTTAAACCCTAAACCTAAAACCTAAATCCAAAATAAAAAAAACCCAAACCCTAAACCAAAACTAACTAAACCCTAAACCTTAAACTCTAAACCCTAAAAGCTAAAACCTAAAACTAAATAAAACTTAAAAATTAAATAAACCTAAACTAAAATAAAATAAACCTAAACATAAACAAAAACCTAGACCTAAACCTAAACCTAAACCTAAAAAGAAAATAAAATTAAAATAAAAACTAAAATAAAATAAAATAAATAAAAACCAAACTAAATTAAAAAAAAAGTAAAAAACCTACATAAAATTAAAACTAAACATAAAATAAAAAACATAAAACCTAAAATAAAATAAAATAAAAATTAAAAAAAAATTTAAACCTAAAAAAAAACTAAATTAAAATAAAAAAATAATAAATAAAACTTAAACCCAAAACTAAAAAAACCTAAACTTATATTAAAAATAAAATAAACAAAATAAATTGAACCTAAACCTAAACTAAAATAAACTAAACTAAAATATATAAAACTTAAACCTAAACCTAAATTAAACTAATCCCAAACCTAAACCAAAACTTAATAAAATAAAATAAACTAAAAATAAATCTAAATATAAACTAAAAAATAAAACCTAAAAATAAACTTAAAATAAAAACCTAAAACCTAAACCTAAAAAAATAAAATAAAAACCTAAAACCTAAATCCTAAACTAACCCTAAACCCTAAACTAACACTAAACCCTAAGAATGGCAAAAAACATGAATGTATCAATGGGCTCTAAATCAAGTGGTGGTAAAAGGTGACTCGTAGTGGTGGTGGGGTCACAGTCTGGATATGGAGTTGGTGGTTAGAGGAGTCTAGTTATGGTGGAGGGAGGAGTGATAGAGGTTATAGTCATGGTAGTGGCAAGGAGAGATCAATATATGATGGTGGATCCCACTACTCAAGAGGTGTTACAATGGGGAAAAGAATGGTCGTCGATCTACTTATGGAACTGTCTTTTATAGATTGATCTACTTATCAATGATTTTTAATTTGCTCTATGGGTGCTCATATTTTATCTATGTCATATGTCTTAGAAAACTTGGGGTGATTCTTGATGAAATCAAAAGAAGAAATGTTGAATCTAAATTTGCTTTCTATTAAAAAACCCAAACCTAAACCTTAAATTAAAACTTAAACCCTAAATCTAAAACCTAAACCCCAAACCATAAACTAAACCTATAAATTCCTAAACCATAAACTAAACCCTAAACCTAAACCCTAAAGCTAAATAAACCCTAAACCATCCCAAAAACTCTAAAACCCACAAAACCATAAACCCTAAACCAACCCTAAAACCATAAACCCTAATCCTACAACCCTAAACTAAAACAAACCTAAACTAACTCTAAACCTAAACCATAAAATAAACTATAAACTACACTAAACCTTGAATAAAGATGTCATTATTAGATATAAAGAATGTAATCCAACATAGTTATGGTAGCTAAAGAAAATGTCTTCAAGATACTTTCCTTAACTATTAGAGATTTGAATATCCTAAACTCTAATCTAAATCATATTATAATACCATATGTTTAGTATAATAGCATCATATGTTTGAGCATTTGGTGATGTGTTTTGATGTTATAAAATGTTTTGAAATGTTTAAGTATATTATGGTATTGTGCCCTATAGTCTATATTAATATAAATCATAAAATTATTAATTTTAAAAAGAAGATAATGAAATTTATTAAATTTGAAGTTGGAATTACGTTGTAATACCAAAGGTGTGCTACGCCACTTGTAGTCTTAAATGTAAGATTTTATGTTCAAAAGAAATATTATATGTTGTTGCATAGTATAACATCATATATCATAATATATTGTTCTACACATTTTAAATTCTTTTAGTATTTTACAATCATATAGTCAAGCCTACACTAGAATTATTTATAAAAATGTTGGTTTTGACTTTAAAATGGTGGAATTTAACCAAATTCATAATAGGTAGAGCATGGCATCATAATATACTATCCCGCATAAAAATATGTAAGTGATACAACTAAAATATATAATTTTTTTTATTTTTTACACTAATTTTATGATTTTTTTATCTTAATCAGTCCCTTTTGATTTGATATGCAATATAATATAATATAATATGTTATAGTGTATTATAATATAGGATGCCATAATGTAGTGTAACATCATACATTATAGCATTCTATTATGTATTATTATTTATTGTTTTGCTATTTTACTTTTTTATAGTATGATGTAGAAGAGTTTGTACTAGTATAATTCATAAAAATATTGATTTATAGTGAGATGATGGGATTTGGCCAAATTTATGGTAAGCTTTATGGAACATCATTGGGGGTGTGCTATGGTGTGTCATTTAATCGAAAGAATGGAATTTTGCATCCAAAATAAATGTTCATTTTTCAACCAAATTTTATAAATTTATTTCTTAAAGTTATTCATTTTAAGGTGTAATGTAATATAATGTATTATGTGAAAGCATATTAAAATATAATGTACATAACAATATAACTTCACATATATATGAATTTGTGGTCTATTACTAAATGTTATTGTACACTTTAGTATGTTTTACTTTTAGTTATAATACATTGGGTTAAAACTCACAAAATGTTAATTTGAAGGTTGAGATGGAAGAATTTGGCCAAATTCATGGCACACACTAAAAGCGAAAATTATGCTATTTGGTACAATTTCTAATAGAAAATAACAATTTTACATCCAAAATGAACATATTTCATATTATGAGAAATTTTGTTTTCTTTCCTTTTAAATGATTTTAATGAGCCTTATGTTAGACAATATATTATAATATAGTAAATTATAAAATAACATCATTACTATAATATAATATAGTGTGCTAATTCACACTATAATATGTTTAGCATGATATTGAATAGTTAGTTTGAGCTTGCAACATCATAAATCATAAAATGTTGATTACAATGTTGTGATGATGTAATTTGAATGAATACACTGTTAGGATTTTGGTTGAAGTATTAAAGGTGTGAATAAGAGAATAAATAATATTTCATGAGAATTCAATGTCATGGACATAGAGGCAAATCCATTACGGGATCACACATGCATTATACATGACATGTGAGGGGTCTATTTTGAGGGCATAGAAGAAGAAAATATGCTGGGGATAAGGTTTGAATTTGATTTGATTATATGATTTATGGAAAGAAGATACATTGGGGATAAGAATCTATAATCCATTGGGGATTATGATCGAATCAATTTTAATTTGTTTTGTTTTAATTGATGTGGAGGCATATCTACTAGAGATATGGGCTCAAGTCTGTTGGGGATCGGGTATATGAACCTTCCATTAGGGAAGTAGGTTTGGGTTATCCACTGGTGATTAGGATTTGAGTTTGATTTCATAGATTTATTTGGGGATATATTCGCTGGAAATAAGAGTTTTTTTGGATTTCTTTGATTTAGACTCTATGGGGAGTTAGTTTAATTTGGCTCCACTAGGGAGGTTAGTTTTGAATTTAATTTGTTTGCTTGACTTGTTTATGTATGATTTAGGGAAATACTATGGAGAAGGGTGTAATTTAACACTATAAGGGAAAATTAGATTGGGTTTGATTTAATCTAAGTTAATCTATGGACCCTGTTGGTGTGCAATGGACCCACTAAGAAGGGGCTATATCAGCCTTGACCTGCCTCGGGTTTACAAATACAAAGAGATAGTCTATTGGCTACGGGGTAGAGCTAACCAACCTAAAGGGTTGCCTTTCGGTGTGCAACAGTTGTGCTAGGAAGAAGGCACATCAGACTTACATCTTCCAAAGTGAGGAACAACTGCTAGGGTGTCCTGTTGGATGCACAACAAATCGAACCTAACCTAGGATGACTACTAAGTGAATGTTGTTGCAGACTTATGTCAACTCAAAGTAGTCAGGGTTAATTTTATCTTAATTTCATGTGATTTGATATGGTTTGTTTGGTTTAGTTTGATTTTGAATTGAGGGCATATCTACTGGGGATGTGAGCTCGGTCAAATTTGATATATTTATTTATGGACTATGTCGGTGTGTGATGGACCCACTGAGAAGGGACTATATCAGACTTTTCCTATCTCAAATTTAAAAATCCAAATGGATAGTCTACTGGTCATGAGATACAGCTAGCCAACCTAAGGGGTTACCTTTCGGTGTGCGACTATGCTAGGAAGAAGGCGTAGAAGACTTACATCTTCTAAAGCAGGGATCAATCGCTAGGGTGACCTATTGGTAGCACAACAAATCGAACTTGACTTAGGGTGACTATTGAGTGAATGTCGCTAGGGACTTATATCAACTCAAGAGTAGTTATGCAATTCTTATAGGGAGTTTTGCTAACACTTCCCTAAAGATAGGATGTTTGCTTCGAAAAAGGTACCGCTAGGGGTGTCCTCCTAATCCATAAGTGAACATATATATATATATATATATATATATATATATATATATATGTATGTTTGTGGATGTTGTTGTGTGAGAACACTAAGAAGGGGCTATGTTAGCCTTGACCTATCTCAGATTTATCAGACCAAGGGAGAATATGCACATCCATAGGACCAATTCTCTAACCACAGGGGTGGTTTCTAGAAAAGGGGAACTATCCAATCTGATAGTAACCCGAGTAGTGTCATAGTAGGGATGCATAGGATGTGATCCAAATATAGTGCCCATAGGGGAGGTGCCTTTAGGGGCATTATCCTATGCTTTGGAAAAGAAATCTTATAAGTGTATGGTGGCTAACTCTAGAAGAAAGCATAGTAGACTTATATCTACCTTGAGTGGTGTATCATAAGGTGTGAAAACTAACCAACCTAAGTGTATCACATGACATGGTAGATTAGCATAGTGAGAACCAACCAACCTGAGGTGCCCGGGTGTCCAATGATCAATCTATAAAGAAAGCGTGTAGGCTTACAACTTTCTAAGTGACACTGATCATCGGGATAGTTTGTCATCGACAAGATAGATGTTATCTGACCTAGAGTGACTACTAAGCAGGGAGCACCGAGGAAGGGTTGGACCTAAACTTAAAGTATTCAAGAGGGAAGCAGCCACTAGGGGACTTATCCTAAACCTTAAATATACTCAACCTAGTCTGTGCAAGAAGGCTAATCTAAGAAGAAAGCATAACAGACTCAAATCCTCTAAATGAAGCCAACATGAGGTAGCTTACCAACCATGCAGTAAGGCCTACCAAACTAATAAGCTGCTCATCGATGTGGAGTGGCCAAGTAAGAAAGGAAAGTGTAGTAGACTTACATCCTCGAAAGCAAGAAGACCACTAGGGTGACACACTGGTAGGGTAGCACATCAACCTGACCTAGAGTAGCTATTGAGTGAGTATCGTTAGGGGTGTTATCTCAACTCAGAGTAGCCCGAGATAAAAGATATGTGTTTATTTTATATCTTTATGTGTAGTTTGTGTTTGTGTTATGTTGATGAAGGATAAGACATCACTTAGGTTCCTTACAACTACCTTAGACATATCATGGCAGATTCACAAACAAGAATACTTTTAATATGGAGGAGATTGAATTCAAAATGAAATTTTCATTGATGATAATTATTTTCAAACATAATTTATAATTTTTCTTCAAGTAGAGCTCATTGATTGAAAGCATTGGGTGCTCTCCTTATGACTAATAAGCTGATAAGATCCTCTTCGGTAGGCATTCTCTATGGCAAAAGGGCATTCCCAAGTGGGTTCAAACTTGCCTCCCATCTTATGATGAGCAATAATTAATCTCCTTAGAACTATTATAAGCTCTCATACTTCAAAACCTCTAGGATAGACCAATTCCTTGTGAACTTGAATCATTTTAGCTTTGTACAACTCGAGGTTTTAGCATGCCCTCAGGCGTCTCTCCTCCAAATCTTTGAGCTCTTCTAACCACAACTTGGCGTTATGTTCTATTTTGATCTTACTTACATACATCATTAGTGATGGGAGTTGGACTTCTAATGGTAGAACAACTTTGGGGACTAGGAGAAAAGTAGGCGAGTTGGAGTTCTATATATGGTGTGATAGGCCCACAAGGCTTTAACTAACTACTCATTCAACTATCGCTTATTGTTGTTAAGTGTCTTCTTTACTATTTCGATGAGAGCTTCGTTGAAGGCTTCTACTAAGCTGTTTGCCCTCGAGTAGTTGATGGTAGAATATCTCCAATCAATGTTGTGTCTCTAGGAAAAGTTGTTCATCTTAGTGCTCATGAATGCAGTTCCATTATCATATATAATTTGTCAAGGCACTTCAAACCTATATACAATATGGTTCCTAAAAAACTACAGCACATGTTGAGCTGTGACATCTCTGAGTGAAATCACCTTGCTCATTTGGACAAGTACTCAGTAACAGCTAAGACGAACCGATGACCCTTGGAAGAAGGAGGATTAATCATACCCATTATGTTGGTATCCTAACACTCGAATGGCCATGATGCTAATGTAGGATGTAGAATGTTGGGTGGTTGGTGTAGGACCTGCTGTATTTGACACGGTGCATGCCTAATATATCCATGCAATCTTTGAGCATCAATGGCTAGTAGTATCCTAGTCTCTTGATCTTGGCTTTCATCATGACCATTGGTTGGATCCACATAATCTAAGTGTACCGGGTCATCTTGCTTGCTTGTCTAAACAATGTAACCACATATGATCAAAAGATCATCGGTACAAGACACCATCGATAAGAGCGTAAGAAAGTTCTCCTTTGCTTCATCTAATGGGCTTGAGACTTCTCTTGAGGTAGTTTTCCTTTATTTAGGTAATCCATGAATGGTTGCCTCCAATCTAACTCCTCGTCCTTCTTGGAAATGAAAACCTCCCCTTTAAAAGAGTGCTTTTTGATGAGTTCAATATCAATAAGGGATAAGACTTATCTATTTTGGATCTTTATTGATATGGACTCATCCTCCGGACATGCTAACTCCTTGGCAAGCTTGCCTAAAGGATACACTATGATGTTCTCTCTTCGAGGAATCTTATAAATGGTAACCTCTAAGAGTTGAACCAATAACTCCATGGTGTACTTGTGGTAGTGATGGAGCTTGGGATTTATAACCTTATAGGACCCAGTGATTTGGTTGATAACTAGCTGAGAATCCTCAATGATGTTGATATTATGGATGATTAGAGTAATGGCTAACTCCAAACCGATAATCAGAGTCTCATATTAAACTTCATTGTTGGTGCAATGATTGGATAGATGCTATGAGAATCTCATCACATCATAGTTAAGAGAATTATTCCTACCCCTGCCTTTCTTGGAATAGTAGATTGTGGTTTTTCTCCTCTTTGAGAGGAAGCCGCACCATCAAAGTACATCTTCCAATGGTGAATACTAGTATCCCCTAAGTTCATGATTTGTCATCGGAGATCATCTAAGCAAAGAGTGAGAAGTGGGTGTCTTTGCTAAGAAATCTACTAGTGCATATCCTTTCACCACACAGAGGGGTACGAAGGTAATGTCAAACTGTTATAGGATCATAGACCATCATGCCAACCATATATATTGTAGTGGATTGATCCTAGAGATTAAGTTCACCTTATGAGGAAGCATGTAGTGGTGTAGCTTTTGGGATGCAAAGATTAAAGTTAGGCAATGCTTCTCAATGGATGGATAATTAGCCTCAGAAGAGATTACATGATGGATAAGGTAGTAAAGTGTTTTTTCTTCCCTTCATCATTGACTTAGGCCAATAAAGCACCAAGGGAGTCATCTAACACAGCCATGTAAAGTATGAGTGGCTTGCACGAGATAGGGGCTACTAGAATCGACAGTGTAATCAGGTGATGCTTGATTTCTTCGAAGGCAAGCTCACACTTGTCATCCCACTTGAACTTGGCATCCTTTTGACAAGAGCTGAGAATGGCTAACATCTTCTAGATAAGTTGGATATAAAGCATCTTCGATAGTTCAACTGCCATTATAATGATCTGAGTTGAGTTAAACTTTTAGGGGTGGCATTTCTAATATCACCTTGATCTTTTCTAGATTGATTTTAAATCCTTGGTGTCGAACAACAAACCCAATGAATTTCTCTGAAGCTACTCTGAGGTTAAATTGATGCCACTTCAGGGGGTTCATTTTGAGGTTAAATTGTCTTAACTGTTCAAAAACTACTCTCAAGTCAAAGAAATGGTCTTCCTTTTCTCTACTTTTGACCATGAGATCATCAACATAGCACTCAACTTGATGTTGAATGAGTTCATCAAAGATTCAAGTCCTTCATATAGCATGTAGACATTTTAAGGCTAAAAGGCATGACCTTATAACAATAGATTTTGATCGGGGCTTCTAAAAGTAATGTTTCTTTCATCTTCAGGGGTCATATTTATTTGGTTATATCCATATGAGCCATCCATGAAAGAGAAGACTACATGAGATGAGGCAATGTCCACCATCACATCTAGATTGGTAGTGAAATTCATCTTTGAACATGCCTTATTTAAATCCATAAAATCAAGCTATGTGAATTTATTCTTTTCTTAACTTGGATGTCTCTAGCTAACAAGGTAAGTATTTTCTTCAAAATGCCATCATGGATCAATTTCTTGACTTCATAAATGACTTTGTTATGTCTAATTGCATGCATCTAGGAGCTTGCTTGATAAGGTTAGCGTAGGCTTTATTGCTAGTTTATGGACTACTACATGAGAGCCAATCAGCATCTCTTCAAACTCCATGTAAAGCAGTCCTTAAACTCAGTCAATAGCCTAACTAAGTCATTGGTTTCAATTTTATTTAACAAAGAACTGATGTATGTCGGGCGTGGATCTTCTTCGGTTCCTAAGTTTATTTCTTTAAGCTTGTCGGTGGTTGACTTGATATCTTCTTCAAACTCTAGCGGTGCATCTTTGACTTCAAAATTACTTGGATCATCTGAAGTTTCTAAGCACAGCTCCTCATATGAGTTATTATGATTTGAAAAGAAACTATCAGATTCTAAATGATTGGTGATGACTAAGTAGTAATCATCATCATTAGGCACTATATGAATCCCAGTCCGATCTTGATGGAGAGATTTTACATTTGTTCTTCCATATTCTTTCTAAGTAGTTTGACCCGTGCTTTCAAAAAGTATGTGGGATTAACCCTGTCTTTGCTAAATTATGAACACAAGGCAGGTACCAATCAAAAGGTAATTCTATTAAATCTTTATATGAATCATCTTCAAGTTCTACATTAACTTCTTAACTTGAGGATGATGCTCCCAGAAAGAACCTCTGAGTCTTCATAGTTATGGATGATTTAGGGGCTTCCTTAATAACCAAACCCTAAACTTTTTTGAGAGGAAAGTGGGGTTAGAGCTAAGGTTCCCAACTGATGCTTAACTATTTCACATATAGACTTGGATACACTTATGCTTTGCTTTGGAGCTCAATCTTCATTGCTATCTAGCTCAAGTATCATCTCCAAGGGAATCTACTATTGAGAAGAGCTGGCTAGTGTGCTAACCATATAAGACTCATTTTATGAACTAAATTTTAAGTCTATATGGATAACAGGTGTACTCCTAGTAACTAGGACATATCCTATTAGTGGCCAATAAAGGTTTTACCCCAGGTCCTCAACTAGCCTCTTCCCTCACTGGTGGAGGTCAAGTCATCATACCCTATGTTCAAATGGATGAACTGTAGGAATTTAATGTCGGGCTCACTTCCTCCTCCAAGTCTATTTCTTCACCCTTTTATTTTCTTTTCATTTTCTTTTCTTTTCTTTTTTCTTTTTTTCTCTTCCATTTCTTTTCTTTTTTTATTTTAAACTTTCCAAGTTTATGAGAATAGACTTGTTGATTTTGAGGGAGGTAGTAAGTCGCATCTTCAAATATGCACCTCAACTATACATGGCTTGAGATCTCCTTTGACATATAATGATCCCACCCACCAACTTCATACACTGATCTAAAGAGGATGGAACTATGTTGTTCTCATGTATCTACGGTCCCCCAAGAAAAGTGTTGAAGGATGTATCCAAGTTTAAAATGTGAAACTTGGCTTCGGTCTTCCAATCATCTATATCTAAGGGCAACACTATAGAGCATAAGGCATGTTGACCTCACTTTTGGAGTGCCGATTCAATCATCCCATCTTAGACTTAGGAGTCTTCTAGACACCAAGACTTTCCTAGTCATAAGGCACATCTAACGATTAGGGAAACACTTAACCTTAGCCTAAATACTTATAAGGGTTAACCATAGGACAAGGTTATGCCTTAGGGATTAGGATAATCCACCTATGCTGCAACCCAAATCCAATCCATGTTCACCTTCTCAAACCAAACCTCAAGTTCAATTCAAACATCAAATTCATATCCAAATCCAAGCCTAAATTCCAAAACCAAATGATTGAAGCCCATGATCAAATCCAAACTTGAAACCCTTCCTAAGCCACATGACATATCCCATGGACTTAGCCAAATTTTAATCCAAATCAATCCAAAATCAATTGATTTTCTCATAATCAATTTATATCTTCAATCATCTTCCTAAATATAAATCAAATCTACATTCAAATGATCAAAAATAAATCAAACTAAATCAAATTAAATCAAAACCCTTCCTAAGCTGTATGACCTTATCCCATGGACTTAGCCAAATCTTAATCCAAATCACTTCAAACTCAATTGATTTTCTCACAAATCAATCATATTTTCAATCATCTTCACAAATTTAAATGAAATATACATTTAAATCATCAAAACTAAATCAAACCAAATCAAAATCCAAACCTCTACCACATGACCCAACTCCATGGACTTAGCCAAATTCCTTCATTCCAAAACCCAAATTCAATTGATTTTCTATGAATCAATCATACCTTCAATCATATTCACAAATATAAATAAATACACAATCAAGCCAAACCAAAATCAACCCAAGTCAAACCCAACTTAACCCTTTTGACTTGAAATGTTCAAATGAACCAAAACCCATTTGAACCCAAGTTGTAATTGAGTTTATATATATCCCAAATCCATATATAAACTCAACTAAATCAAACTCAACCCAAAATCAAGCTAAACCCAATTGGTCCACTTGACCCAAAGTGGCCAATTTGACCTATTTGAGCCAAGTTCTAATCCTACAAATTGAATTTAACCAAGCCCATCAAAACCTCCCATCATGATTGTTGATCACCCTAGGTTGATCAATTATCACAAATTGGGTCAAACCAAGTCAACTTGGTCATTTTACCAAGTCAACCCCTAACCCATATGAACCCAAACTAGCTAAATTGCAACCTAAGACAAATCCTTTGGAACCAATGGTTCATACCAAAGCAAAATCAATATTTGAATATGACTTGACCTTCAATTGAGTCAAACCAAGCCCAATTAGCCCTCTTGACCCAAGTTGACCCAAATTGACCTAAAAGATCAAATTTGGTCAAATCAAGATATAAAGCAAATTGATTGCAACCAATGGATCAAGTTCATTCCAAGTTTATTATTGAACTTGACTAAAGGTATGATTAGACCCAATTGAAACCAATTGACCTACTTAGCCCAAATTGACCTAAAGGTTAAAGTTTCTAAATCAAAACCAAATCCAAATTAATTGAAACCAAAGCCTACAATCATCTTCAATTTGTCAACTAAACCCAAACCAACACCAACCCAAGCCAATTTGGCCAATTTAGTCAAATTGGTCAACTTAACCCATTTGACCCAAATGAATTCTAATGAGCTAAAATTAAATCTAAGCCAAACTAAACTAAACCAATTGAACCAAAACATTCCAAATGATCATATGAACTTGACTTAACCTTGGTTTGACCCAATTTGACCAATTCAACTTGACTCAACCTAACCCAATTTGACCTAAATGAGTCAAATTAAGCCAAACCTAACCAAATCAACTCCAATTGACTTGAAATTTGGCTAACCCACTTTTGGCTCATTTCAAATTTCCCAAATCAAATCCAATGATAATGATCATTCTACCCTTAGGTCAAGGGCATCACATGAGAAATCACCTATGTAAGTGGTCATTTCCAATCCTTGGACACTTGGTACTCTCCCAATCATCCTCTAGGCACCTAGACACGCCCAACTCAAGGGGTGGTTGGTCACCATGACCCATGGGAGGTAAAATCACCACCCACCCCATTAGCATTTGAAACCCATAGGACACCCATGATTCCTCCTTGGGCAGCCACCTCACCTTCAACCAACCAAGCCGAGCCTCACCTCCTCCTCGCCACCCATGACTCTCTCGAGATGGCTGCATACCACTAAAACTAAAACCCGATCCCCCATCAAGATGAGTGGGGTATACACCCTCATTTCACTCAAACACACACAAAAAATCATTCCTCATAACCCAAACTACTCAAGATGAACTACTAGAGCCATTCCCTAAGCTCCCAAGCTCATTCCTCGATTGAAAAATTCCATTCTCATCCATCCCAAAATAGACACCCATTTCCAACCAAACATTGCCATTTCTTCATCAAATGCTAATTAACTTTGCACGCACCTTCCCTAGGCCTTGTCGAGTAAGAATAAATCATCTCCTAAGCTTCATGAGCACCGGAGGTTGGACTTCGATGAAAGTCAAGCTCTAAATCATAGGTACATGGCCTTTTAAGAGAACATCGAGGAATTGATCCAATTGCTGGTCAACTGAGCTTCATGTCCACTATTTGATGCTTCCTCACTATTTGAGAGCTTGAGCTCGAGGTATGCTTCCAAAATTGATCATTAGGAAAACATGGGTTGGAGCTTTTGAAGAAAACTTGCATCTGTGATCTTGACTGGATCCCTCCATTGATGTCATGAAAGTGTGGATCCTTGAGTTGATCCGAGGTAACCTGATCATGTGAGCAATGGTGGATAGACTCCATTCTCCCACACTGTGACATTAGATCAATTGTCATTTCGCTGATTAATGGATGATTAGATTCGCTAGATTGATCTGATCTAATCCTATTAAGCTTATGGGATTAATCGTAGCCATTGATCATAGATGATGAACAGAAAGTGCATCCACCATCCATGTAGCCGAGTCGATAAGTTTTAAGTCAATCTGCGATGCCATATGGAAAGTATAGCACAATAGATTAAGTTTTAATTAGGTTTAATTAATCTTTTCTAATGGATAAAACTTCTAAAAGTTATAGCAAAATCAAAAATATAAATAAATACTCATTTTAAAGGTATTTCAAAGGAGAATTAATTAAAAATAATCTTAATTAATTTTAAATAGTAATTAAGGTTTAATTTCAAATTTTATTAGCTTAATTACTTAAGCACTTAATCCCAAATTTTATGGGAAAATTTATTAGGATGACCTCTGCCTCCCATGATTCTCTTGGGATTTATTGCTCACTTAATTAGAAAAATTGACTAATTAAACCTTAACTACTCTTTTAAGTTAATTAATCATTAATTAATCCCATGAATAATAATCAATTGGTTAATTAAGTTTATTAATCATTGTTCAATAGTAAGTGAAGTAAGGAATAGGGTTGGGACCCCTTTCCCTAAATTCATTTCACCTTTTTTTTTAAAATGAAATTAATTAAGATTTAACTAATTAATTAAATCACTTAGTCAAATTGAAATCATAATCACATCAGACCTTAATTAATTAAATCATGGGGTAGATCTTTGGGTATTTAGTAACTTATAAGTTTAATGAAATTATGGTTAGTCCACATGTGTGGGAAAACCATAAGAGTAATTAATAAAGTCCCTTGATCTAATTAACTATTAATCATGAGCCAATTGTATTAGTCCTCTTTTATTTCCTAGGATCATTGCAAGTTTATTTTCTTGCATATCATTTTGGCTCATAATTACTTAGTTAATTACATTAAGGTGACATAGGTA
The DNA here is from genome assembly GCA_021442155.1 of Cymbidium sinense. Lineage (NCBI taxonomy): Eukaryota > Viridiplantae > Streptophyta > Magnoliopsida > Asparagales > Orchidaceae > Cymbidium > Cymbidium sinense. The sequence continues at coordinate 151,812,985 of CM038214.1, forward strand.
ATGGTAATTAATTCATCTAATTAACGGTTCAACTTAATTAACCCATAAAATCAACTTAATTAAATTTCCTTAAATTAAAACAAATCACTAATGTGGGAATGGGTTTAAAACAGAAAGCGAGGATAAAGATGCTTTGGTTTACTTTAAATAATCTTATTTGATTTCATTATCCTTAAGAACTAATTTGGATGAATGAATCACATGCTTATATTTGATTATCCTCTTTATAATCATGTTAAAGTTGGTATGTCATCCATCCATCTTTTTAAAATCAAGTAAAATAAAATTGATTTCCTTTATGAAAGCCTGCATGTGTTGATTTAATTTAATATATGGGTGGCTATTATCACCATTAAATCCAAATGTATTTTTAAAAAGCTTATAAATGAATAATAATATGTGTTATGATGCTAGTTATAAATGCATAAGAAAAGCTTTTGCTTATAGCTTAAGTGTATGAATGTGGAGTTCTTTTTCCTCTATTCAATTATTGATTTATATAAGATCGAATGGTAATGGGTATATAGTCTGGACATCCTAGGAACACGAGGCTTTAGCTAGCCCCAAGAAGGTCATTTGATTACCTCACTTCTATGGTTTTTACGCATTTGATTTCATTCTTATGTATTTCAACATTAGAATTTGGATAGAGCTTTAATTCATATATATAAATGATTCAATAAAAAATATACAATCTTTGCATGATTTTCTTTCCCTCATTTATGTATACATCCATGTGTGTCCAAGAAAAGCAAGTATATAGTCTATAAATCTCAGGAATACAAGGCTTTAGTTAGCCCCAAGGAGGTCATTTGATTACCTCACTTCCTTTAACAAATGACACATACTTGCCTTTATCTTCATACATGTATATATATATATATATATATATATATATATATATATATATATATATATATATATATATATATATATATGATTACTAAATAAAATCCCATTTTACATTAAAATTGCATGCATTCATAATTAACTAAGTGGTTGAATTAAATAGCCATAAGATTTGGAGCTTACTTCATGTTCATGTATGCAATTTACATATGTTTGAATGCAAATGGGTATATAGTATGGCATCTCAATTATGATGATTTAGCTCTCAAGGAGGTCATTTGATTACCTCACTTCCGATTTAACAATGACACATGCCTATTTAATTTTATTCTTATATCTTTTTTTGCATAAGAATTTGGATAAACTTTTAAATTAATATGTTTAAATAATTCAATCAAATAAAATATAAATTCTAAACATACACATACATTCATCTTTTAAGTGTACTAAAATATGTTGCATGTATACATACACTTAGGATTAAATCATATGCATGTTACATGGGATGAAAAGGAATGATTTAATATATGTCATGTGGTAGTAATTCAATTAAATTAATCTTAAAATGCCTTTCATTTTGAATAGGATTATTTAAAGTGAACCTAAACTTTGGATTAATTAATTCATTTAATAAGCCATTCACTAAAGAGAACAAAATCAAATTAATATACTTTAGAAAGTGACTTAAAGTATGGATGAAAGAGGATAATCCTCTTTTTCTCTCTTTATAACACTTAGTTAATAAGTGTAATCAAATTAAACAAAAGGAAAAACAAATTAAAATTCTCAAATCAATTAAACTACTTCAAGTGAAATAAACCTTTCATGTTAAATTGAATCCTTCTACACTTAAGAAATACAACACTAATGCCTAACAAGGCTTAGCACATAAGCCTTAATACACACATTAGAATTAAGTCATCACTCTAAGTTAGGTGTATGTTGTGATGTATATTTTGTTTTATGATGTATTATTTTAGATTGGATGTTAGGGTGTATGCTTTGTAGACTGGATGATAGGTCAATATTAGCCTAATCATGTTTTCTATAGGGGATTATGCTTAAGGGATGCTTAAAAATAAATGTGAATTCTCTTTTTGCAAGTTGTTTAAAACCTTAAGCATAATCTGAGTTAGAACAGGTGGGCTTAGTTACTTATGCATATGGTACTAATTCCAAATTATAAATACAACTGCTTGGGATTATATGTATATTTATCTAACCTCTATTTTGTAGGTGTAGTTAGATTTACTTTTCCCACAGAAATGTAATTTTTGCAATAGGAATTAGGATTAGTGTTATGAGGGATTACGATGAGCACTGACCAGAAGGCTTTGTCCTGGGGTGCCATGTGATGCCGTTGAAGCAAGCACCATCCAAATTAAAGAAGGAACCAAATCAGAAATGGAGATATTTAGAAAGAATACCCCCATTGGATTTAATACAATTATAATTATTCTTTCATATTCCAGGTTGAATAAGGGTAGAGATCGGCTACCCATTTTATCTCCATTAGGGTTGTAATGATGTGTCTAAAATGAAATAAAATTTGAGAAGATTTTGCATCTATAGATTAATCCATATGCTCATACCACTCACGTTCTAGTCTCTTAAGGAGCGTGTTAAGGACTTTTGTATCTTTCTAGTTAAATAACTACCCTAGCTATCTTGTAATTCAAAAAATAGGACTATATGGTTTTAAAAATATAGGAGGAGTTATCTGGAAGCCACTCCATGCAGTTATAAGTCCAAAAGTTAGACAATTTATTCTCTCTTGTGGAGGTAAACCCTTATGTCCACCATCATGATTTAGGTCATGCTTGTACTAAAGTTCCTAGATTTAGGATCCAAGGTAGCTATTTCCTTTGATATGAGCATAAAATACTCACCTCTTAGGCATTCCCACAACCTTATGTTGATGGATTATAAGCATAGTAATCTAATTAAAGTTCAACTCAAAGATATAAATCTCTTCAAGTTCAAAATTATAAAATAGGATAAATTGGAATGCTCTTCTCTTTCTAGTATCATGAGCATTTATTAGTTATTTCATTTGGATTTCAAAAATAAGTCTTCTCCTTGAACTTTTCCAATTGATTTTCTAAATACAACCAATCCTTTCATAGTATAAAATCTTTGGGTGATGTTTATCAATGAGAATATTTTTAAAAATTTCATGCCTTAGGAGTCTTTATTACATTGATTAAGCTATTGTAGGGTGATGCCTCTATCTTTTGAAATAGTATCATACCTCAATAATGTACAAGCACCTCAAAAGTGCACCCTATGATAAATTGTGGTGTACCCCCCTAAACCAAAATAAACACCACAGGCCTCTCGCTTGTTCATTGAATCCTCTAAACATCATCCTTTCTTTTTGTAGTTTGGTGATGTCGATCCTCTAGTAGGCAAGGGTTATTAGACTTATAATACTAAGTGATACACTTGGGTCAACCATAACTCAGATAACCATCGCCAACATCCATTGTAATATAAAGAGGTTTGTGCTCGGTGGTCCCTATGAGTAAGTCTTCATTACTGAATGTAACTCCTAAGATGTCCTTCGAGTGGCATGCCTTCTCTTTAGTAGAGGTCCACTAAGCTAAGCATGTCTCTAGATCAAGTAAGGCTTTGATTAGAGATTCCCGCATCTCTTTGGATAAGACAAAGGCATCGTATATGCTTAACTTAGCTAGAAACTTTCTAAGGTGAGCTAGGACATTGTGATCAACTCTAGCTTGGTCCTCCATAAGCATATTCATGGGTGGAGCATAATATGGAGGGGCTATCTGCTCACTGAAACTAATGACTTGCTTACCCTTATCAGGTAGAACTTTGTCACTACTACGTTGACTTTAGTGACTTTTAGGAATGATGAGCTTGTGGAAAGTTTACTTTCTTATCGGGCATACTTACAACTTTTCCTATGGGATCCTCAGAGTTAGTTGTCTCCAAGTCAATCTCAAGAGGTGAACTTGATTGATTCAGAGAAGGATCATCCCACTCTGAATCAGAAAGGAAAGGATCGAAACTACTAGAGCTATTATTTTTATTTAGACTCAGAGAGATTTCAATTGGAATAAAATCAAGAGCATCAGAAGTAGACAATATATTAGTAGAATCAACTTTCTTCATTAATTTTTTTTTGGTGGAGGTACATGATAGAAATCAAATATAGTAAGAGATTTAGTGCCCTTATCCTCGGATATAACCCTCCTATAGAGGGTAGCTATAATGGTGGAGGGAGTACTTCTGGGATGGTGGCTGCTACACTGATCTAGCAAGTATGGTGAGTTCTTCTGCTGCTATCACCTTCCCCGAGTTATCCTTTGCAACTAGCAAACCTTCCTTGGTGTTGGAGGTTTGAGCTACTTCAGGCACCTACAAGGAAAGCTTCTTGATCTTAGAAATGATCTTCCTAGAGGTTTGGAATAGGGAGATATACTAACCTTCTTTGGTCTTAAGAAGATCACAAACATCCCCAAGGATTACTCTAATAGAACTGGATGGTTGTTCTAATAAGTATTCCTTATGGATAACTATGGCTCTCAACTTGTAGTTGTGCTCAAGCTAGTCCTTAAAAGTGATACAATCCTCTAAGATATGGACTAACATGCGATGGTTGGGGCAATAGCTAGGATCATCGCTCTTACCCAGTTCCTCCGACTTCTTAGGCTCTAGTAACTGAAAGTCAGGTTTCTTTAAGAGATTCTTTAAGATTTTTCTAACTACCTCCCTCTTGAATGAATATAGCTTATTCAATCTATCAGCAAGAGTAGGTGGAAAGTAGCTACCTAGTGATGGATATGAATACCTTCTGGGTAGGTTCGAGGTGGTGGAAATGGTCGTTGTGGTGGCTGTGGTGGCCGGTATGATGGCCAAGGTGGTGGAAGAGGAGGTGGCAAAGGAGGTTGCTGAGCTCATAGTCTCTCATACGGAACTCTAACTGGCTGCTTCCCTTTGTCCACTAACATAACTATCCCTAGCTTCTTCTTAAACACCTTCTGTGGCTTGGGCCTAGATGATTGGTCAGGAAATGACAACTGTTTGGCTTCTTATTGTTGGCTAGCCACCTTGTTGATTAATTTCTCAAATGTTTTTCTGGCAAAGCCCTTAAGAATGATGGAGACTGGACCATGGATATTCTTGAGAAGCTGTGGTTTGCATTTCTTGCTCAGGTTGCACAACATGAGGATGTAATTTCTCCATAATGAGGTCCCCTACAGTGACCCTCTACTGAGCTCCAGCAAACCTTTTGATGAAGAGGTGCTCCAACATAGCAAAAGTATTCACCGAACCATTAGACAGTTTGACATACCAATCAAATGCAACACTTGACAGACTGCTAATGAAAAGGCGGAAGAGGAGTCTGTTGCTATCACCGGTGTCACAATAGTCGACTCTAAAGTGTGCAATGTGTTATCGTGGGATCCCACTGTCATCAAAGATCATAAAGGATGGTGGCACAAAACCCTAAATAAAATAAAAACTAAATAAAAACCTAAACCTAAAAATAACACCTAAAAATAAATAAAAAATAAAACCTAAACCCTAAACTAAAAAAACCTAAACCTAAAATAAACAAAATAAAGTAAACATAAAGCTAAAAAATAAACTAAAATAAATAAAATAAAACCCTAAACCTAAAATAAATAAAACCTAAACCTAAACTTAAAATAAATTAAACTTAAAAACTATAAATAAAATAAATAAACTAAAAATAAACTAAACCTAAACTAAAAAAAAAATATAAAAAAATAAACTAAATAAAACCTAAAACCTAAACCTAAAAAATAAAATAAAAAAAACCTAAACATATACTAAAAAATAAAAATAAAACCTAAACCTAAAAAAAATAAAATAAAAATAAAACTAAACAAAACTAGACATAAACCTAAACCTAAAAAAAAATAAAATAAAAAAAACCTAAACTAAAATAAATAAATAAATAAAAATAAACCTAAATAAAATAAAATTAAAATAAACTAAAAATAAATAAAAATAAACTAAATAAACTATATAAACCCTTGTCGGGTTTAATTTAAAGACTCTAAACCATAAACTATAAACTAACCCTAAACCATAAACCATACTGAATAAACCCTAAAACCCTAAACCCTCACTAGACCCTAAAGCCTGAGCTAAAACCCTGACTAACCAACCTGACCCTGGGCACAGGCCAATGACACACCCTAATGACCCTGACCCACAAACTAACCACAACCCTGGCTAAAGTTGTAAAACCCTAAACCCCCAAACCTCAAACGGACTGTAAACCTAAAACACAACTACATAAACCTAAAATAAAATAAATAAAACATATGATAAAATAATAAAATAAAATAAAAACCTAAACTAAAATCGAAACCTAAAAATAAAATAAATTAAACTAATAAAAATAAACTAAATAAGATAAACCTAAGAATAAAAAACCTAAATAAAATAAAAACTAAATGTGTAAAATAAAATAAAATAAACCTAAAATAAAATAAAATAAAAATGAAAAAAAACCTAAACCTAAAAAAATAAACCTAAAAATAAAACCTATGAAGAAATAAAAAAATAAAACCCAAACCCTGAACTAAAAATAAAACCTAAAAATAAAATAAAATAAAATAAACCTAAACCTAAAATAAAATAAACTAAACCAAAATAAATAAGACTAAAACCTAAACCTAATATTAACTAAACCTAAAACCTAAACTAAATAAAATAAAATAAACTAAAAGTAAACCTAAACCTAAACTAAAAAATAAAACCTAAAATAAAAACATAAATCTAAATCCTAAACCCTAAACCCTAAAAGGCTAAAACCTAAACCTAAATTAAATAAAACCTAACAAAAATAAATAAATAAATAAACTTAAAAAAATAAATAAAATCAAATCAAAACATAAACTAAAACCTAAACCTAAAACAAAAATAAAATAAAAAATAAAAACTAAACTAAAATAAAATAAATAAAAACCTAAACTAAATAAAAAAAATAAAAATAAACCTAAATAAAAATAAAATAAACCTATAATAAAATAAAATTAAAACCTAAACCTAAAAAAATAAACCTAAAAATAAAACCTAAAAATAAATAAAAAATAAAACCTAAACCCTAAACTAAAAAAAAAACAAAACCTAACTAAAATTATAAACCTAAACCAAAACTAAGATAAATTAAACTAAAATAAATAAAACCTAAACCTAAACCTAAAATAAACTGAACCTAAACCTAAATCAAAACTAAATAAAATAAAGTAAAAATAAACCTAAACCTAAACTAATACCTAAATATAAACCTAAAATAAAACCTAAACCTCAACCTAAAAAAAAATAAAATAAAACCTAAACTTAAACCTAAAAAATAAAATATAAAACCTAAACCTAAAAAAAATAAAATAAACTAACTAAAAAATAAACTTAAAACAAAACCTAAACCTAAAAAATAAACTAAAATAAATAAACCTAAAATAAATAAACTAAACTAAAAAATAATAATAAACCTAAATAATAAATTAGAAAAAAAATTAACTAAAATAAATAGACTAAATGAACCTAAACCTACTAGTATACTTAATTTTAAAAAAATAAAAAAAATTAAAAAATTAAAAAAACAAATAAAAAAACCTTAAACCCTAAACTTATAACCATAAACCCTAAACCCGAAACCCTAAATCATAAAACCCTAAACCCTAATCCCTAAAATCTACAACCATAAACCCTAAACCCTAAACCCCAAACCCCAAACCCAAAACTCTAAACCCTTAACCCTAAACCCTAAACCCTAAAAACCTTAAAACCCAAACCTAAACTAAATAATGCCTATAAGCAAAGTAAATAAAAAAATGCTAAACCTAAATAAAATAAATAAATAAAATCAAATCAAAACCAAAATTAAAAACTAAACCTAAACCTAAACGTTAACCCAAACCAAAACCAAAAAATATAATAAAATGAAAAATAATGAATAAACTAAAATATAATAAATAAATACCTAAACTGAACTAAAAAATAAAATAAATTTAAATAAAATAAAAACTCAACCTAAAATAAAAAATAAAATAAACTTAAAATAAAATAAAATAAAAACTAAATAAAGACCTAAACCTAAAAAATAAACCTAAAAGTAAATTAAAAATAAAACCTATCCATAAACTAAGAAAAACCTAAACTTAAAATAAACAAATTAAAATAAACCTTAACCTAAACTAAAATAAATAAAACCTAAAGCTGAACCCTAAACTAAAAAAAATAAAATAAACTAAAAATAATGCTAATCATAAACTTAAAAATAAAACCTAAAAATAAACCTAAATTAAAAACCAAATATCTGAACCTAAAAAAATAAAATGAAAATGTAAACTTAAACCAAAAGATAAAAAATAAAACCAAAACCTATAAAATAAAATAAAATAAAACTAAATTAAAAAAATAAACATAAAGCTAAACCTAAACATAAAAAATAACTAAAATAAAAATAAATAAATAAATGGACCAAAATTAAATAAAAAATAAACTAAATAAACCTAAACCTATGTTTGCTTAATTTTTTTAAATCCCTCAACCCTAAACCCTAAACCCTAAATCATAAACCTTAAACCCTAAAGCCCAAACCATAAAACTAACCCTAAACCTACAACCCTAAACCCTAAAACCTTAACCCTCAAAACCTTAAACCCTAAAGCTTAATCCCTAAACCCTAAATCCTAAACCGTAAAAACCTTAAACCCAAAAGCCTAATCCTTAAACCTAAAATCCTAAACCCTAACCCCTAAACAAACCATAAACCCAAAGCTAACCTTAAACCCTAAACCCTAAACCCTAAAAATGCTAAAGCCTAAAGCCTAAACCATAAACCCTAAACCCTAAACCCTAAACCCTAAACCCCAAACCCTAACCCTAAACCCTAAACCCTAAACCCTAAAACCATAAACCCTAAACTTAAACCCTAATCCCTAAATCCTAAAAACCTAAAAAACCTAAACTTAAACTAAATAAAACCATAAAATAAAATAAATAAAAAATTAAACCTAAATAAATAAAATAAAATAAAATACAAACCTAAACTAAAACCTAAACCTAAACCTAAAAATAAAATAAAATAAAAAATAAAAATAAACTAAAATAAAATAAAGAAAAACCTAAACTAAACTAAAAAATAAAATAAACCTAAGAATAAAAAACCTTAGTAAAATAAAAACTAAATGTAAAATAAAAATAAAATAAAATAAAAACTAATTAAAAACCTAAACCTAAAAAATAAACCTAATAATAAAACTTAAAAAATAAATACAAAATAAAACTTAAACCCTAAATTGTTAAAAAAAACCTAAACCTAAAACAAAAATAAAGTAAACAAAATAAAATAAACTTAAAATAAAACTTAAATAAACTAAACTAAAAAACCTAAACCTAAACCTAAAATAAACTAAACCTTAACCTAAACCTAAAGTAAATAAAGTAAAATAAACTAAAAATAAACCTAAACCTAATCTAAAAAAATAAAACATAAAAATAAACCTAAAATAAAAACATAAAACCAAAACCTTAAAAAAGGGAACCTAAACCATAACCTAAAAATAAAAAAATAAAAGCTAAACCTAAAAAAATTAAAAATAAAACTCAACTAAAAAATAAACCTAAACCTAACAAAATAAAATAAAATAAATAAATCTAAATAATAAACTAAATTAAATAAAATTAAAAAATAAACCTAAATAAAAATAAAAAATAAAATAAAATAAAAGAAATAAAAAAAATAATCTAAATAAACCTAAACCACCTGCTTACTTAATTTAAAAAAAACCCCTAAACCCTAAATCCTAAATCCTAAACACTAAACCCTAAAACTAAACACTAAACCCTAAACCCTAAACCCTAAACCCTAAACCCTAAACCCTAAACCCTAAAACCCTACACCCTAAACCCTAAACTCTAAACCCTAAACCCTAACCCTAAACCCTAAACCCTAAACCCCAAGCCCAAAACCTAAACCTAAAGTAACTAAATAAATTAAAAAGTAAACCTAAACTCTAAAACCTAATAAGCCTAAACCTAAACCTAAACCCTAAGAATGGGTAGAACCTTGACATTAGGAACATCACCATCATCCAAGCTCTATTTAGATCTGGCGGTGGAGGCGAAGGTGGAGGAGGCGGTTATCATAGTGGTGGATCTGAGGTGCCGGAATATGGAGGTCTGAGTGGGTGGTATGGTGGTGGGAAGAGATGGAGTCACGATGGTGGAGGGAGAGATTGAGATGCGATGGTGGATCTCACTACTCAAGATGTGGGGTTATGATGGGAACTGGAGAAACTTAAGAACGAAAGACCGATCTGATTTGCTACTTATGGAACTGTGTCTTTATAGTAGAGATGGTTCGAGTTATCTAGGGTTTTTATTTGAGCTATGCGTGCTAATTTTTTATTTATCTCATTGCTTGTGTCTTAAAAAACTTGGTGTGTTACTTGGTTGATGAAATCAAAAAGAATAAATGTTGAATCTAAATTTCTTCTTTGTTAAAAAAAAAACCAAAAACCCATTAACCCTAAACTAAAACTTGAACCCTATACCTAAAACTAAAATTCTAAACCCTAAACCCTAAACCCTAACCCTAAACCCTAAACCCTAAACCCAAAACCCTAAACCTAAACTTAAAGTAACTAAATAAAATAAAAAATAAACCTAAACCCTAAAACCTAATAAACCTAAACCCTATGAATGGGCAGAACCTTGACGGTAGGAACATCACCTGTAACCATGCACAGTCTAGATCTAATGGTTGAGGCGAAGGTGAAGGTAGAGGTGGAGGCAGAGGTTATCGCATTGGTGGTTGGAGATCTGGAGGTGGTGGTGAAAATGGAGATGGTTGTCGGAGTAGTTGTGGTTATGGAGGTAGGAGGAGTGATGGAGGTTATAGCCATGGTGGTGGCAGAGGGAGAGATCGGGGATATGATGGTGGATCCTGCTAGTCTAAAGGCCGAGGTTATTTTGATGGGAATTAGAGAAACTGAAGAATGATCGATCTGATCTACTTACGAAACTGTGTCTTTACAGTAGAGATGATTCTAGTTATCTAGGATTTTTGATTTGCTCTATGTGTGCTTATTTTTTATCTATGTTGTCGCTTGTGTCTTCGAAAATATGGTGTGTTACTTAATTGATGAAATCGAAAAGAAGAAATATTGAATGTGAATTTGTTCTCTACTAAAAAACACCAAAAATCCTAAACCCTAAATTAAAATGTGAACCCTAAACCTAAAACATAAACCCTAAACCGTAAACCCTAAAAACCCTAAACCTTAAACACTAAACCTTAAAACCCTAAACCTTAAACCCTAAACCTAAACCTGAACCCTAAACCCTAAACCCTGAACCATAAACCCTATACCCTAAACCCCAAAACATAAGCACTAAACTCTAAACCTCAACTAACCATAAATCCTAAACCTAAAAAGAAAAAAACCTAAACCTAAACTAAATAAAATTTAAAAGTAAAATAAATAAAACACTTAAACCAAAATAAAATAAAAAATAAAATAAAATAAAAACCTAACCTAAACTCTAAACCTAAACTTAAAAGAAAATAATATAAAAAATAAAAACAAAACTAAAATAAAATAAATAAAAACCTAAACTAGATTAAAAAATAAAAAACTAAATAAAATAAAAACTAAACCTAAAATAAAAATAAAATAAAATAAAATAAAAATCTAAACCTAAAAAATAAACCTTAAAATAAATAAAAATAAAACCTAAACACTAACCTAAAAAAACCAAAACCTAAAATAAAATTAAAATAAACCTAAACCTAAACTAAAATGAAGTAAATTAAAATAAATATAACTAAAACCTAAACATAAACCAAAAATAAATAAAACCTAAACCTAAACCTAAACCCCAAAAAAAAACCAAAAATAATTTGAAACTTAAACTAAAAAATAAAACTTAAAATAAAACCTAAATTTTAAACATAAAAATAAAAAATAAAACATAAACTTAAAAAATAAAATAAAAATAAAACTAAACTAAAAGATAAACATAAACCTAAACCTAAACCTAAAAAATAAACTAAAATAAATAACCTAAAATAAATAAACTAATCTAAATAAAAAAAAACCTAAATAAAAATAAAAAATAAAATAAACTAAAATAAATAAGAAAGAAAATTAAACAAACTAAAAAGACCTAAACCTACCAATTTACTTAATTTAAAAAAAAAGAAAAAACAAATATAAAAACAAATAAAAAAAACCCTAACCCTAAACCCTAAACCTTGAACCCTAAACCTACAACCCTAAACCTAAACCCTAAACCTTATACCCTAAACCCTAAACCCTAAACCCTAAACCCTAAACCCTACCCTAATCCATAAACCCTAAACCATAAACCCAAAACCCTAAACCCTAAACCCTAAAACCTACAACCCTATAACACCCCTAAACCCTAAACTAAACCCTAAACCTAAACCTAAAACCTAAAAACCTAAAACTAAAAAAACTAAAAAATACCTAAACTAAATAAAACCTAAAATAAAATGAATAAAAACCTAAACCTAAATTTAATAAAATAAAATAAAATAAAATAACATAAAACCTAAACTAAACCTAAACTAAATAAAATTAATAATACTAATTAAAATAACATAAATAAAAACCTAAACTAAACCAAAAAATAAAATAAACTTAAAAATTAAATATAAACCTAAACCAAAAAAATAAACCTAAAAATAAATATAAAAATAAAACTTAAACCTTAAACTAAAAAAAACATAAACCTAAAATAAATAAATTAAAATAAACCTAAACCCTATCCCTAAACCCTAAACCCTAAACATCAAACCCTAAAACCCTAAACCCTCAACCCTAAACTCTAAACCTTAAAACCTATAATCCTAAACCTTAAACCATAAACCCCAAAACCCAAACCCTAAACCCTAAACCCTAAAAACCTAAAAACCTAAACCTAAACAAAATAAAACCAAAAAATAAAATAATAAAAAAATCTAATGTAAATAAAATAAAAAAATAAAAAAAATTAAAACCTAAACTAAAACCTAAACATAAACCTAAGCCTTAACATAATAAAAAAAAAATTGAAAATTAACTAAAATAAAATTAATAAAAACCTAAACTAAACTAAAAAAATAAAATAAACCTAAAAATAAAAACCCTAAATAAAATAAAAACTAAATGTAAAATGATAATAAAATAAACTTAAATAAAATAAAATAAAAACTAAATGAAAACCTAAACTAAAATAAAATATAAATAAATCAAACATAAAAATAAAATAAAAAATAAAAAACCTAAACCCTAATAAAAAATTAAACCTAAAATAAACAAAATAAAATAAACCTGAACCCTAAATAAAATAAAATTAAAATAAATCTAAGCCTAATCTAAAAAATAATACCTAAAATAAAAATGTAAAACCTAAACCTAAAGAAATAAAGTAAAAACCTAAACCTAAACAAAAAAATTAAAAATTTAAACCTAAACCTAAAAAATAAAATAAAAATAAAACTAAACTAAAAAATAAGCATAAACCTAAATCTATTCCTAAAAAATTAACTAGAATGAAAAACCTAAACTAAAATAAATCAACCTAAATAAAGAAATAAAATAAAATAAACTAAAATAAAAAATAATCTAAATAAACTAAATAAACCTATACCTACTAGTTTACTTAGTTTAAAAAAAAACCCTAAACCTTAAACCCTAAACCCTAAACCCTAAATCATAAACCCTAATGCATAAAAATAACTCTAAAGCTTAAACCCTAAACCCTAAACCCTAAAACCCTAAACCCTAAACCCTAAACCCTAAAACCCTAAACCCTAAACCCTAAATTAACACTAAACTCTAAACCCTAAATCCTAAAATCCTTAAAACCAAAAGTCAAAACCCTAAACCCTAAACTAACCTTATACCCTAAGCTAACCCTAAACCCTAAACCCTAAGCCCTCAAAACCCTAAACACTAAAGCCTAAAGCCTAAACACTAAACCCTAAACACTGAACCCTAAATTAAACCCTAAATCCTAAACCCTAAACCCTAAACCCTAAACCCTAAAAACATAAAAACCTAAACCTAAACAAAATATTTAATAAATAAATAAACCTAAATAAAATAAAAAAATTAAATTAAAGTAAATCATAAAATAAAATCTAAACTTAAACTTAAAAAAAGTTAAAATAAATAAAAACCTAAACTAAATTAAATACTAAAATCAACCTAAGCATAAAAATCCTAAATAAAATAAAAACTAAATGTAAAGTAAAAATAAAATAAACCTAAAATAAAATAAAATAAAAACTAAATAAAAACTAATTCTAAAAAATAAATCAAAAAATAAATAAAAAATAAAACCTAAACCCAAACTAAAAATTAAAACCATAACCAAAAATAAAATAAAATAAAAATAATAAAATAAACCCAAACCTAATCAAAAATAAACTATACAAAAATAAAGAAAACTTAAACCTAAACCTCAAATAAAGTAAACCTACACCTAAATATAGAAAAAATAAAATAAAATAAATTAAAAATAAACCTAAACCTAAACTTAAAAATAAAACCTAAAAATAATGTTAAAATAAAAACTTAAATCCTAAACCTAAAAAAATTTAATAAAAACCTAATCATAAACCTAAAAATAAAAAATAAAACTTAAACCTAAAAAATAAAATAAAAATAAAACTCAACGAAAAAATAAACTTAAACCTAACAAATAAACTAAAAGAAAAACTTAAACTAACATAAATAAATCTAGAATAAATAAGATAAACTAAATAAAAAAATTAACCTAAATAAAAATAAAAATAATAAAATAAACTCAAATAAAGAAAAAATAAACTAAATAAACCTAAACCTTCTAGTTTACTTGATTTTAAAAAAATTAAACCCTAAATCAAAAACCCTGAACCCTAAAATCTTAAACCTTGAACCCTAAACCTTAAACCATAAAATCCTAAAACCTAAACCATAAACTCTAAACCGCAAAACCTATAACCCTAAACCTTGAACCCCATACCCTAAACTAACCCTAAACCCTAAACCCTAAACTAAACTAACCTAAGAATGGGAAGAACCTTGACGACGGGAACATCACCTCACTCGCCTAGACCTTTGGAGGCAAAGGTGAGGTGGCCATCACTGGTGGTGGGGGGATCTGGAGGTGCATATGGCTTTGGAGGTGGTGGTCGGAGAAGTGGTGGTTATCTTGGTGAGAGGAGAGATGGAGGTTACAGCTATGGTGGTGGCAGAGGGAGAGATCAGGGATATGATGGCAGATCCCACTACTTGAGAGGTAGGGGGTGGTTCTAATGGGAATTAGAGAAATTGAAGAACGTTTGATCTGATCTGCTACTTATGGAACTGTGTCTTTATACAGACAGGTTCTACATATCTATGGTTTTTGATTTTCTCTATGGGTGTTCATTTTTTATCTATATCATTGCTTATGTCTTGCAAAACTTGGGGTGCTACTTGGTTGATGAAATCGAAAAGAAGAAATGTTGAATCTGAATTTATTCTTTGCTAAAAAAAAATCTCAAACCATAAACTAAAACTTAAACCCTAAATATAAAATCTAAACCCTAAATCCTAAACCCTAAACACTAAACTAACCCTAAACCTTAAACCCTAAACCCCAAACACTAAAAAGCTAAAAACCTAAACCTAAACTAAATAAAACCTAAAAATGAAATAAACCAAAACAAAAATTAGATAAAAAATTAATAAAATAAAAATCATAAACTAAAGCTTAAACTTAAACCTAAACCTAAAAGGAAAATAAAATAAAAAATAAAAAATAAAAACTAAACTAAAATAAAATAAATAAAAACCTAAACTAAACTAAAAAATAAAAAACCTAAATAAAATAAAATCTAAACCTAAAATAGAGATAAAATAAGATAAAACTAAATAAAAACCTAAACTTAAAAAATAAACCTAAAAATAAAACCTAAACCCTAAACCAAAAAAAAACCTAAACCTAAAATAAAAATGAAATAAACTTAAACCTAAACTAAAATAAACTAAATGAAAATAATTAAAACCTAAAATAAACTAAACCTAAACCTAAACCTAAAATAAAATAAACTTAAAATAAACCTAAAATTAAACAAAAAAATAAACCTTAAAAATTAACCTAAAATAAAAATCTAAAACCTAAACCTAGAAAAATATAATCAAAAACCTAAAAATTAACCTAAAATAAAAACCTAAAACCTAAACCTAGAAAAATATTATCGAAAACCTAAACCTAAACCTAATAATAAATAATAAAACCTAAACCTAAATAATAAAATAAAAATAAAACTAAAATAAAAAACCAAAATTAAAATAAATAAACCAAAAATAAACAAACTAAACTAAATAAAAATAAAAAATTAACTTAAATAAAACTAAATAAACCCTAAACCCTAAACCCCAGACCCTAAGCCCTAAATTCTAAACCCTCAACTAACCCTAAGCCCTTAATCCTAAACCCAAAAAAGCTAAAAACCTAAACCTAAACTAAATAAAATCTAAAAGTAAAATAAATAAAAAACCTTAACCAAAATAAAATAAAAAATAAAATAAAATAAAAACCTAACCTAAACTCTAAACCTAAACTTGAAAAAAAAAAATAAAATAAAAAATAAAAACTAAACTAAAATAAAATAAATTAAAACTTAAACAAAAGTAAAAAAAATAAAAAACCTCAATAAAATAAAATTTAAACCCTAACCTAAAAAAATCAAAACCTAAAATAAAATTAAAATAAATCTAAACCTAAACTAAAATAAAGTAAACTAAATAAATAAAACCAAAACCTAAACCTAAACCTAAACCCTAAGAAAAAAACCAAAAATAATTTGAAACCTAAACTAAAAAATAAAACCTAAAATAAAATCCTAAAACCTAAACCTAAAAATAAAAAATAAAACATAAACTTTAAAAATAAAATAAAAATAAAACTAAACTAAAAGTTAAATATAAACCTAAACATAAACCTAAAAAATAAACTAAAACAAATAACCTAAACTAAATTAAATAAACCTAAAATAAATAAACTAATCTAAATAAAAAAACATAAATAAAAATAAAAAATAAAATAAGCTAAAATAAATAAAAAAGAAAATTAAATAAACTAAATAAACCTAAACCTACCAATTTACTTAATTTAAAAAAAAAAATAAATTTTAAAAAAAAAGTCCTAACCTAAACCTTAAACCTAAACCCTAAACCCTAAACCCTAAACCCTAAACCCTAAATCATAAACCCTAAAACCTACAACCCTACACACTAAAGCCTAAACCCCAAACCCTAAATCCTAAACACTAAAAACCTAAAAAACTAAAAACCTATACCTAAACGAAATAAAACCTAAAAATAAAATAAATAAAAAAACCTAAACCTAAATTTAATAAAAAAATAAAATAAAATAAAAACCTAACCTAAAACCTAAACCTAAACCTAAATGTAAATGTAAAAGTAAAATAAAATAAAAAAATAATAACTAAGCTAAAATAAAATAAATAAAAACCTAAACTAAACTGAAAAATAAAATAAACCTAGAAATGAAAAACCTGATTAAAATAAAAACTAATGGTAAAATTAAAATAAAATAAACATAAAATAAAATAAAATAAAATAAAAACTAAATAAAAACCAAAACCAAAATTTAAACCTAAGAATAAATATAAAGATAAAACTTAAACCTTAAACTTAAAAAAACCTAAACCTAAAATAAATAAATTAAAATAAACCTAAACCCTAAACCCTAAACCCAAAACCCAAAACCCTAAACCTTAAACACTAAACCCTAAAACCCTAAACCCTAAACCCTAAACTCTAAACCTTAAAACCTATAACCCTAAACCCTAAACTGTAAACCTGAAACCCCAAACCCTAAACCCTAAAAACCTAAAAACCTAAACCTAAATAAAATAAAACCAAAAAATAAAATAAATAAAATTTCTAAACTTAAATAAAATAAAATAAAAACCTGAACTAGAACCTAAACCTAAACCTAAGCCTAAACTTAATATAAATAAATAAAATAAATAAAAAATAAAAAAATAAATAAATTAAAAGAAATAAAAACCTAAACTAAACTAAATAAAATAAAATAAAATAAACCTAAAAATAAAATCCCAAATAAAATAAAAACTAAATGTAAAATGGTAATAAAATAAACTTAAAATAAAATAAACTAAAAACTAAATAAAAACCTAAACCAAAAAAATAAAATATAAAATCAAACATAAAAATAAAAATAAAAAATAAAACCTAAACCCTAATGTAAAAAAAAACTAAACCTAAAATAAATAAAATAAAATAAACCTAAACCTAAACTAAAATAAACTAAACCTAAACCCTAAATTGAATAAAATAAAATAAACTAAAAATAAAACTAAACCTAATATAAAAAATAAAATTAAAAAAAAGGTTAAAACAAAAACCTAAAGCCTAAACCAAAGGAAATAAAGTAAAAACCTAAACCTAAATAAAAAATCAAAAAATTAAACCTAAACTTAAAAAATAAAATAAAAATAAAACTAAACTAAAAAATTAGCATAAACCTAAATCTATTCTTAAAAAATTAAATAAAATGAAAAACAAAAACTAAAATAAATAAACCTAAATATAAAATAAAATAAACTAAACTAAAATAAAAAAAATAATCTAAATAAACTAAATAAACCTATAACTACCAGTTTACTTTATTTAAAAAAAAATACTAAACCCTAAACCCTAAACCCTAAATCATAAAGCCTAAACCATAAAACTAACTTTAAACCCTAAACCCTAAACCCTAAATTGTAAAAATCCCTAAACCATAAACTATAAACCCTAAACTAACCTTAAACCTAAACCCTAAACCTAAACCCTAAACCCTAACCCTAACCCTAACCCTAAACCCTAAACCCTAAACCCTAAACCCAAAACCCTAAAACCCTAAACCCTAAATCCTAAACTAACACTAAACTCTAAACTCTAAATCCTAGAATCTATAAGCTCTAAAGTCAAAACCCTAAACCCAAAACTAACCTTATACCATAAGCTAACCTTAAACCCTAAACCCTAAACCCTATGCCCTCAAAACCCTAAACCCAAAAGCCTAAACATTAAACACTAAACCCTAAATCCTAAACCATAAACCCTAAACCCTAAACCCTAAACCCTAAACCATAAACCCTAAAAACCTAAAAACCTAAACTAAACTAAATAAAACCTAATAATAAAATAAATTAATAAATAAACCTAACCTAAATAAAATAAAAAAATTAAATTAAATTAAAACCCAAAATAAAATTGAAACCTAAACTTAAAAAAATTAAAATAACTAAAAATCTAAATTAAATTAAATAATAAAATAAGCCTAAGAATAAAAATCTTAAATAAAATAAAAACTAAATGTAAAATAAAAATAAAATAAACCTGAAATAAAAACTAAATAAAAACTAATCCTAAAAATAAACCTAAAAAATAAATAAAAAAATAAAACCTAAACCCTAAACCAAAAAAGAAAATCATAACCTAAAATTAAAAATAAACAAAATAAAATAAACCCAAACCTAATCAAAAATAAACTATATAAAAATAAATAAAACCAAAACCTAAACCTCAAATAAACAAAACCTTCACCTAAATCTAGACGAAATAAATAAAATAAACTAAAAATAAACCAAAGCCTAAACTCAAAAGTAAAACCTTAAAATTAAGCTAAAATAAAAACGTAAAACCTAACCCTAAAAAAATAAAATAAAAATCTAAACCTAAACCTAAAAATAAAAAATAAAAACTAAACCTAAAAATAAAATAAAATAAAACTCAACTAAAATAAACCTAAACCTAACAAATAAACTAAAACAAATAAAAAATAAATAAAAATTAACCTAAATAAAATTAAAATAATAAAATAAACTCAAATAAATAAAATTAAACTAAATAAACCTAAGCCTTCCAATTTACTTGATTTAAAAAAAACTAAACCCTAAATCCAAAACCCTAAACCCTAAACCCTAAACTGTAAACCCTAAAATCCTAAACCCTGAACCCTAAACCTTAAACCATAAAACCCTAAAACCTAAACCCTATACCCTAAACCCGAAACCCTAAACCCTAAACCACAAAACCTATAACCCTAAACCTTGAACCCCAAACCCTAAACCGTAAACCCTAAACTAACCCTAAACCCTAAACCCTAAACTAACCTTAAACCCTAAGAATGGGAAGAACCTTGATGAAAAGAACATCACCATCAACTAGGCTCAGTCTAGATCTGGAGATGAAGGTGGAGGCGGTTATTGCAATGGTGGTGGGGAATCTGGAGGTGCTTGTCGATATGGAGATGGTGGTCGAGGAAGTGGTGGTTATCTAGGTGGGAGGAGAGATGAAGGTCATACCTGTGGCTGTGGTGGAGGGAGAGATCAGGGATATGATGGAAGATCCCACTACTCGAGAGGCAGGGGGTGGTTCTAATGGGGAGAACCAAGAACGTCCGATCCGACCGCTATGAAATTGTGTCTTAAGATAGAGGTTCTACATATCTAAGGTTTTGATTTTCTTTATGGGTGCTCATTTTTTATTTATGTCATCGCTTGTGTCTTGGAAAACTTCGGGTGCTACTTGGTTGATGAAATCGAAAAGAAGAAATGTTGAATTTGAATTTATCCTCTGTTAAAAAAAACTTAAACCCTAAACCTAAAACCTAAACCCTAAACCCTAAACACTAACCTTACCCTAAACCACAAACACTAAAAAGCTAAAAACCTAAACCTAAACTAAATAAAACCTAAAAATAAAATAAACCAAACCAGAAATAAGATAAAAATATGATAAAATAAAAACATAAACTAAAACCTAAACCTATACCTATACCTAAAAAAAAAATAAAATAAAAACTAAATCATAAACCCTAAACCCTAAACCCTAAAACCCTAATCCATAAACCCTAAACCATAAACCCAAAACCCAAAACCCTAAACCCTAAAACCTACAACCCTATACCCTAAACCCTAAACCCCAAACCCTAAACCCTAAACTCTAAACCCTAAAAACCTAAAAAACTAAAAACTAAAAACCTATACCTAAACTAAAAAAAACCTAAAAATAAAATAAATAGAAAAACCTAAACCTAAATTTAATAATAAAATAAAATAAAATAAAAACCTAACATAAAACCTAAACTTAAACCTAAACCTAAACGTAAACATTAAAATAAAAATAATAATAATAATTAAGCTAAAATAAAATAAATAAAAACCTAAACTAAACCAAAAAAATAAAATAAAATTAAAAATTAAAAACCTAATTAAAATAAAAAGTAATGGTAAAATAAAAATAAAATGTAGTAAAAACTAAATAAAAACCTAAACCAAAAAAATAAAACTAAAAATAAACATAAAAATAAAACATAAACCTTAAACTAAAAAAAACATAAACCTAAAATAAATAAATTAAAATAAACCAAAACCCTATCCCTAAACCCTAAACCCTAAACATCAAACCCTAAAACCCTAAACCCTCAACCCTAAACTCTAAACCTTAAAACCTATAACCCTAAACCTTAAACCGTAAACCCCAAAACACAAACCCTAAACCCTAAACCCTAAAAACCTAAAAACCTAAACCTAAACAAAATAAAATAATAAAAAATCTAATGTAAATAAAATAAAAAATAAAATAAAATTAAAACCTAAACTAAAACCTAAACATAAACCTAAGCCTTAACATAATTAAAAAAATAAAATAAATGAAAATTAACTAAAATAAAATAAATAAAACCTAAACTAAACTAAAAAAATAAAATAAACCTAAAAATAAAAACCCTAAATAAAATAAAAACTAAACGTAAAATGATAATAAAATAAACTTAAATAATATAAAATAAAAACTAAATGAAAACCTAAACTAAAAAAATAAAATATAAAATCAAACATAAAAATAAAAATAAAAAATAAAACCTAAACCCTAATGTAAAAAAAATTAAACCTAAAATAAACAAAATAAAATAAACCTAAACCTAAACTAAAATAAACTAAACCTAAACCCTAAACAAAATAAAATTAAAATAAATATAAACCTAATCTAAAAAATAATACCTAAAATAAAAACCTAAAACCTAAACCTAAAGAAATAAAGTAAAAACCTAAACCTAAACAAAAAAAATTAAAAATTAAAACCTAAACCTAAAAAATAAAATAAAAATAAAACTAAACTAAAAAATAAGCATAAACCTAAATCTATTCCTAAAAAATTAACTAGAATGACAAACCTAAACTAAAATAAATCAACCTAAATAAAGAAATAAAATAAAATAAACTAAAATAAAAAAATAATCAAAATAAACCTACACCTACTAGTTTACTTAATTTAAAAAAAACCCGAAACCCTAAACCGTAAACCCTAAACCCTAAATCATAAACCCTAAACCATAAAACTAACTCTAAAGCCTAAACCCTAAACCCTAAACCCTAAACCCTAAACCCTAAAACTCTAAACCCTAAACCCTAAACTAACACTAAACTCTAAACCCTAAATCCTAAAAACCTTAAACCCAAAAGTCAAAACCCTAAACCCTAAACTAACCCTATACCTGCAACCTTAAACCCTAAACCCCCTCAAACCCTAAACACTAAAGCCTAAAGCCTAAACACTAAACCCTAAACACTGAACCCTAAATCCTAAACCCTAAACCCTAAACCCTAAACCTAAAACTTAAAAACCTAAACTTAAACTAAATATTTAATAAATAAATAAATAAACCTAAATAAAATAAAAAATTAAATTAAAGTAAATCATAAAATAAAATCTAAACCTAAACTTAAAAAAAGTTAAAATAAATAAAAACCTAAACTAAATTAAATAATAAAATAAACCTAAGCATAAAAATCCTAAATAAAATAAAAATTAAATGTAAATTAAAAATAAAATAAACTAAAATAAAATAAAATAAAAAATAAATAAAAAGTAATTCTAAAAAATAAATTGAAAAATAAATAAAAAATAAAACCTAAACCCAAACTAAAAATTAAAACCATAACCTAAAATAAAAATAAAATAAACAAAATAAAATAAACCCAAACCTAATCAAAAATAAACTATACAAAAATAAAGAAAACTTAAACCTAAACCTCAAATAAAGTAAACCTACACCTAAATCTAGAAAAAATAAAATAAAATAAACTAAAAATAAACCTAAACCTAAACTTAAAAATAAAACCTAAAAATGATGCTAAAATAAAAACTTAAATCCTAAATCTAAAAAAATTTAATAAAAACCTAATCCTAAACCTAAAAATAAAAAATAAAATAAAAATAAAACTCAACTAAAAAATAAACTTAAACTTAACAAATAAACTAAAATAAAAACCTAAATTAAAATAAATAAATCTAGAATAAATAAGATAAACTAAATAATAAAATTAACCTAAATAAAAATAATAATAATAAAATAAACTCAAATAAAGAAAAATTAAACTAAATAAACCTAAACCTTCCAGTTTACTTGATTTTAAAAAAATTAAACCCTAAATCAAAAACCCTAAACCCTAAAATCTTAAACCTTGAACCCTAAACCTTAAACCATAAAATCCTAAAACCTAAACCATAAACCCTAAACCCCAAAACCTATAACCCTAAACCTTGAACCCCAAACCCTAAACCCTAAACCCTAAACTAACCCTAAACCCTAAACCCTAAACCTAAACTAACCTTAAACCCTAAGAATGGGAAGAACCTTAACAACTGGAACATCACCGTCAACTAGGCTCAGTCTAGATCTGTCGGTGGAGGCGAAGGTGGAGGTGGCGGTTATCACAGTGGTGGTGGGGGATCTGGAGGTGCATATAGATTTGGAGGTGGTGGTCAGAGAAGTGGTGGTTATCTTGGTGAGAGGAGAAATGGAGGTTACAGCTGTGGTGGTGGCAGAGGGAGAGATCAGGGATATGATGGCAGATCCCACTACTTCAGAGGCAGGGGGTGGTTCTAATGGGAATTAGAGAAATTGAAGAACGTCTGATCCGATCTGCTACTTATGGAACTGTGTCTTTATAGTACAGGCGGTTCTACATATCTAAGGTTTTTGATTTTCTCTATGGGTGTTCATTTTTTATCTATATCATTGCTTATGTCTTGGAAAACTTGGGGTGCTACTTGGTTGATGAAATCGAAAATAAGAAATATTGAATCAGAATTTATTCTTTGTTAAAAAAAAACCTTAAACCATAAACTAAAACTTAAACCCTAAATATAAAACCTAAACCCTAAACACTAAACTAACCCTAAATCTTAAACCCTAAACCCCAAACACTAAAAAGCTAAAAACCTAAACCTAAACTAAATAAAACCTAAAAATAATATATACCAAACCAAAAATCAGATAAAAAATTAATAAAATAAAAACCATAAACTAAAACTTAAACTTAAACCCAAACCTAAAAGGAAAATAAAATGAAAAATAAAAACTAAACTAAAATAAAATAAATAAAAACCTAAACTAAACTAAAAAATAAAAAACCTAAATAAAATAAAATCTAAACCTAAAATAGAGATAAAATAAAATAAAACTAAATAAAAAACCTAAACTTAAAAAATAAACCTAAAATAAAACTTTAAAAAAATAAAAATAAAAAAACCTAAACCAAAACCAAAAAAAAACCTAAACTAAAATAAAAATAAATAAAATAAACTTAAACCTAAACTAAAATAAACTAAATGAAAATAATTAAAACCTAAAATAAACTAAACCTAAACCTAAACCTAAAATAAAATAAACTTAAAATAAACCTAAACTTGAACAAAAAAATAAAACCTAAAAATTAACCTAAAATAAAAACCTAAAACCTAAACCTAGAAAAATATAATCAAAAACCT
This sequence comes from Cymbidium sinense, assembly GCA_021442155.1. Taxonomy (NCBI): domain Eukaryota; kingdom Viridiplantae; phylum Streptophyta; class Magnoliopsida; order Asparagales; family Orchidaceae; genus Cymbidium; species Cymbidium sinense. Next base: position 151,837,695 of record CM038214.1, read on the forward strand.
AAAAATTAACCTAAAATAAAAACCTAAAACCTAAACCTAGAAAAATATTATCGAAAACCTAAACCTAAACCTAATAATAAATAATAAACCTAAACCTAAATAATAAAATAAAAAAAATAAAACTAAAATAAAAAACCAAAACTAAAATAAATAAACCAAAAATAAACAAACTAAACTAAATAAAAATAAAAAATTAACTTAAATAAAAATAAATAAATGCTAAACCCTAAATCCCAGACCCTAAGCCCTAAATTCTAAACCCTCAACTAACCCTAATCCCTAAATCCTAAACCCAAAAAAGCTAAAAACCTAAACCTAAACTAAATAAAATCTAAAAGTAAAATAAATAAAGAACCTTAACCAAAATAAAATAAAAAATAAAATAAAATAAAAACCTAACCTAAACTCTAAACCTAAACTTGAAAAGAAAATAAAATAAAAAATAAAAACTAAACTAAAATAAAATAAATTAAAACTTAAACTAAAGTAAAAAAAAGTAAAAAACCTCAATAAAATAAAATCTAAACCCTAACCTAAAAAAATCAAAACCTAAAATAAAATTAAAATAAATCTAATACTAAACTAAAATAAAGTAAACTAAAATAAATAAAACTAAAACCTAAACCTAAACCTAAACCCTAAGAAAAAAACCAAAAATAATTTGAAACCTAAACTAATAAATAAAACCTAAAATAAAATCCTAAAACCTAAACCTAAAAATAAAAAATAAAACATAAACTTTAAAAATAAAATAAAAATAAAACTAAACTAAAAGTTAAACATAAACCTAAAAAATAAACTAAAACAAATAACCTAAACTAAATTAAATAAACCTAAAATAGAAAAACTAATCTAAATAAAAAAACATAAATAAAAATAAAAAATAAAATAAACTAAAATAAAGAAAAAAGAAAATTAAATAAACTAAATAAACCTAAACCTACCAATTTACTTAATTTAAAAAATAAATAAAAAAATTTTTAAAAAAAAGTCCTAACCTAAACCCTCAACCTACAACCCTAAACCTAAACCCTAAACCCTAAACCCTAAACCCTAAACCCTAAACCATAACCCCTAAAACCTACAACCCTACACACTAAACCCTAAACCCCAAACCCTAAATCCTAAACACTAAAAACCTAAAAAACTAAAAACCTATACCTAAATGAAATAAAACCTAAAAATAAAATAAATAAAAAAACCTAAACCTAAATTTAATAAAAAAATAAAATAAAATAAAAACCTAACCAAAAACCTAAACCTAAACCTAAATGTAGAAGTAAAAGTAAAATAAAAAAAATAATAATAACTAAGCTAAAATAAAATAAATAAAAACCTAAACTAAACCAAAAAATAAAATAAACCTACTGAAAAACCTGATTAAAATAAAAACTAATGGTAAAATAAAAATAAAATATTCATAAAATAAAATAAAATAAAACTAAATAAAAACCAAAACCAAAATTTAAACCTAAGAATAAATATAAAAATAAAACATAAACTTAAACTAAAAAAAAACCTAAACCTAAAATAAACAAATTAAAATTAACCTAAACCCTAAACCCTAAACCCAAAACCCTAAACCTTAAACACCAAACCTTAAAACCCTAAACCCTAAACCCTAAACTCTAAACCTTAAAACCTATAACCCTAAACCCTAAACTGTAAACCTAAAACCCTAAACCCTAAACCCTAAAAACCTAAACCTAAATAAAATAAAACCAAAAAAATAAAATAAATAAAATTTCTAAACTTAAATAAAATAAAATAAAAACCTAAACTAGAACCTAAACCTAAACCTAAGCCTAAACTTAATATAAATAAATAAAAAAATAAAAAATAAAAAATAACTAAAATAAAAGAAATAAAAACCTAAACTAAGCTAAATAAATAAAATAAACCTAAAAATAAAATCCCAAATAAAATAAAAACTAAACGTAAAATGATAATAAAATAAACTTAAAATAAAAAAAAAAAAAACTAAATAGAAACCTAAACAAATAAAATAAAATATAAAATCAAACATAAAAATAAAAATAAAAAATAAAACCTAAACCCTAATGTAAAAAAAACTAAACCTAAAATAAATAAAATAAAATAAACCTAAACCTAAACCCTAAATTGAATAAAATAAAATAAAATAAAAATAAAACTAAACCTAATATAAAAAATAAAAATTAAAAATAAATCTAAAACAAAAACCTAAAACCTAAACCTAAGGAAATAAAGTAAAAACCTAAACCTAAACAAAAAATAAAAAAATTAAACCTAAACCTAAAAAATAAAATAAAAATAAAACTAAACTAAAAAAATATAAACCTAAATCTATTCCTAAAAATTAAATAAAATGAAAACAAAAAAACTAAAATAAATAAACCTAAATATAAAATAGAATAAACTAAACTAAAATAAAAAAATAATCTAAATAAACTAAATAAACCGATAACTACCTGTTTACTTAGTTTAAAAAAATACTAAACCCTAAACCCTAAACCCTAAATCATAAAGCCTAAACCATAAAACTAACTTTAAACCCTAAACCCTAAATCCTAAATCCTAAAAAACCCTAAACTAACCTTAAACTAAACCCTAAACCTAAAACCCTAAACCCTAAACCTTAAACCCTAACCCTAACCCTAAACCCTAAACCCTAAACCCTAAACCCTAAACCCTAAACCCTAAACCCTAAACCCTAAATCCTAAACTAACACTAAACTCTAAACTCTAAATCCTAGAATCCATAAGCCCTAAAGTCAAAACTTAAACCCTAAACTAACCTTATACCATAAGCTAACCCTAAACCCTAAACCCTAAACCCTATGCCCTCAAAACCCTAAATCAAAAAGCCTAAACATTAAACACTAAACCCTAAATCCTAAACCCTAAACCCTAAACCCTAAACCGTAAACACTAAACCCTAAACCCTAAAAACCTAAAAACCTAAACCTAAACTAAATAAAACCTAATAATAAAATAAATAAATAAATAAACCTAAACCTAAATAAAATAAAAAATTAAATTAAATTAAAACCCAAAATAAAATCTAAACCTAAACTTAAAAAAATTAAAATAATTAAAAATCTAAATTAAATTAAATAATAAAATAAACCTAAGAATAAAAATCTTAAATAAAATAAAAACTAAATGTAAAATAAAAATAAAATAAACCTAAAACAAAAACTAAATAAAAACTAATCCTAAAAATAAACCTAAAAATAAAACCTAAAAATAAATAAAAAATAAAACTTAACCCTAAACCAGAAAAGAAAACCATAACCTAAAATAAAAAAATAAAGAAAATAAAATAAACCTAAACCTAATCAAAAATAAACTATACAAAAATAAATAAAACCAAAACCTAAACCTCAAATAAACTAAACCTTCACCTAATTCTAGATGAAATAAATAAAATAAACTAAAAATAAACCAAAGCCTAAACTCAAAAGTAAAACCTTAAAATTAAGCTAAAATAAAAATGTAAAACCTAAACCTAAAAAAATAAAATAAAAACCTAAACCTAAACCTAAAAATAAAAAATAAAAATTAAACCTAAAAAATAAAATAAAAATAAAACTCAACTAAAAAATAAACCTAAAACTAACAAATAAACTAAAATAAAACCAAAACTAAAATAAATAAGATAAATTAAATAAAGAAATTAACCTAAATAAAATTAAAAATAATAAAATAAACTCAAATAAATAAAAATTAAACTAAATAAACCTAAGCCTTCCAATTTACTTGATTTAAAAAAACTAAACCCTAAATCCAAAACCCTAAACCCTAAACCCTAAACCGTAAACCCTAAAATCCTAAACCCTGAACCCTAAACCTTAAACCATAAAACCCTAAAACCTAAACCCTAAACCCTAAACCCTAAACCATAAAACCTATAACCCTAAACCTTTAACCCCAAACCCTAAACCATAAACCTTAAACTAACCCTAAACCCTAAACCCTAAACTAACCTTAAACCCTAAGAATGGGAAGAACCTTGATGACAGGAACATCACCATCAACTAGGCTCAGTTTAGATCTATCGGTGGAGACGAAAGTGGAGGCGGCGGTTATTGCAGTGGTGGTGGGGGATCTGGAGGTGCTTGTCGATATGGAGATAGTGGTCGGGGAAGTGGTGGTTATCTAGGTGGGAGGAGCGATGAAGGTCACAGCTGTGGAGGTGGTGGAGGGAGAGATCAAGGATATGATGGAAGATCCCACTACTCGAGAGGCAGGGGTGGTTCTAATGGGAATTAGAGAAACTGAAGAACGACCGATCCGATCTGCTACTTATGAAACTGTGTCTTTATAGTATAGAAGGTTCTACATATCTAAGGTTTTTGATTTTCTCTATGGGTGCTCATTTTTTATTTATGTCATCGCTTGTGTCTTGGAAAACTTGGGGTGCTACTTGGTTGATGAAATCGAAAAGAAGAAATGTTGAATTTGAATTTATCCTCTATTAAAAAAAACTTAAACCCTAAACTAAAACTTAAACCCTAAACCTAAAACCTAAACCCTAAATCCTCAACACTAAACTAACCCTAAACCTTAAACCCTAAACCCCAAACACTAAAAGCTAAAAACCTAAACCTAAACTAAATAAAACCTAAAAATAAAATAAATAAAATAAACCAAACCAAAAATAAGATAAAAAATATGATAAAATAAAAACATAAATTAAAACCTAAACCTATACCTATACCTAAAAAGAAAATAAAATAAAAACTAAAAACTAAACTAAAATAAAATAAATAAAAACCTAAACTAAACTAAAAAATAAAAAACCTATATAAAATAAATCTAAACCTAAAATAAAGATAAAATAAAATAAAATAAAATAAAAACTAAATAAAAGCCTAAACTTAAAAAATAAACCTAAAAATAAACTTGAAAAATAAAAAATAAAACCTAAACAAACCAAAAAAAAACCTAAACATAAAATAAAATAAAAAATAAATTTAAACCTAAACTAAAATAAACTAAATTAAAATAAATAAAACCTAAACTTAAACCGAAATAAATTAAACCTAAACTAAATAAAATAAAATAAACTTAAAATAAACCTAAACTTAAACAAAAAAATAAAACCTAAAAATTAACCTAAAATAAAAACCTAAAACCTAAACCTAGAAAAATATAATAAAAACCTAAACCTAAACCTAATAATAAAAAATAAAACCTAAACCTAAAAAATAAAATAAAAATAAAATTCAAATAAAAAACCTAAAATAAAATAACTAAATCAAAAATAAATAAACTAAACTAAATAAAAATAAAAAATTAACTTAAATAAAAATAAAAAAATAAAATAAACTCAAATAAATAATAATAAACTAAATAAATATAAACCTATCATTTGCTTAATTTAAATAAAAATCCTAAATCCTAAATTCTAAACACTAAACCCTAAAACTAACCCTAAACCCCAAACCCTAAACCTATAACCCTAATCCTACAACTCTAAACCCTAAACCCTAAACCATAAACCCTAAATCTTAAACCCTAAACCCTTAACCCTAAACCCTAAACCCTAAAATCCTAAACCCTAAAACATACAACCCAAAACCTTAAACCCCAAACTAACCCTAAACTGACCCATAACCTTAAACCCTAAACTAACTCTAAGCCATAAGAATGGGTAGAACTTTGACGGTAGGAACATCACCGTCAACTAGGCTCATTCTAGATCTAGCAGTGGAGGCAAAGATGGAGGTGGTGGTTATCGCAATTGTGGTGGGGGATGTGGAGGTGCTGGGGGATATGGAGGTGGTGGTCGAAGTAGTGGTAGATTTGGAGGTGGGAGGAGCGACGGAGGTTACAATCATGGTGGTCACGGAGGGAGAGATCGGAGATATGATGGCAGATCCCGCTACTCGAGAGGCGGGGGTGGTTCTTATCAGAAAAAAACTGAAGAACGATCGATCTGATTTGTTGCTTATGGAACTGTGTCATTACATTATAGACACTTCTACTTACCTAGGGTTTTTCATTTCCTCTATGGGTTCTCATTTTTTATCTATGTCATCGCTTGTGCCTTAGGAAACTTGGAGTGCTACCTTAAACTCTAAACCCTAAACCCTAAACTAAAACTTAAACGCTCAACCTAAAACCTGAAACTTAAACCCTAAGCCCTAAACACTAAATCCTAAATCCTAAAACCTAAAAGCCCTAAACCCTAACTTTAAACCCTAAACCATAAACCATAAACCCTAAACCCTAAGCCCTAAATGTTAAACCCTAAAAAAATAATAATAATAATAGATAACTAAAAAAATAAAAAAACTTAAAAAAAACTAAAAAAAACTAAAAAGAAAACTAAAAAAATTAAAAAACCTTACAAAATTAAAAAATAAAAAACTAAAAAAACCTAAAAAAACTAAAATATAAAAACAAAAAATAAATAAAAATTAAAAAACTTAAAAAAATAAAAATAAAATAAAATAATAAAATTAATAAAAATAATAATAAATAAATACAATGTTTTTAATTAATTAAAAAAATTTAAAAAAAAAACTAAAACCTCCTTCCTGCAGCACTCTAGCGATTGCATTTTTCCCTTTTGGAGCATTTTCTTCTTGTAGGATGTTGTCTTTGAAGATGGTGGTCGTATTGACCCCAGACTGCTCTATCCTTTTCAGATGGAGCGGCTAGGACATCTAATTTCTTGGGTATTCCAGAATCTAATGTTCCTCCTATTGTGGCTACTGTTAAATCCTTTAAGGATGCTCTATCTGGTAAGAGCCTTTCCTCTTCTAATTTGGTGAATCTGATTTTGACTTTGCTTCATGGCACCCTTCATGATCTGTGGATCTTGATGTTGTGAAGCTTGCAAAGCCTTTGGAATTTACTTTGGTTGGTAAATTTTCTGCGCCATCAATTTGGACAAAATTTTTTTTTTCACAACCTTAAGGCTTTTGAAATAGTCTCCCCTTTTGACCAAAAGAGAATCACCAATTGTTCTATGTGGTTGGCTTTTTTCATATGAGGATTCATATATTTACTCATCAAGTTTTATTTACTGTCGGGGCTCTTTTTCAGTCTGCTGCTTCAAATTGATCAGGCCACCGGTATGAGATCCCGTCCTTCTGTTGCTCGTATACTGGTTGAACTTGATAGTTCTAAAAAACATCCTAAGGAAGTCTGGATTGGTTCAAAAAAGTTTGGTTATTTTCAAAGGTTGAATTTGAAAACTTTCCAGTTTTTGTTCACACTATAAAATTGTGGGCATGATAACTCCAAGTGTTTTGTTCTTCACCCACATCTAAAAAAGAAAAATGATCCTAACTCTACTCTTCTAATGATAAAGTCAATAAACCTATGTACAAAGCCAACTCAAATGGTAATATTATTTCTTTGAAATCTAGTAATGTTCTCAATAATGCTACTCCCACCACTCAATCTGATCAGGTCAAAGATATTACTAATGTTGAATCTGATGGTTTATTTATAAATCCTTCTCTACATAATAACTTTCCTTTTTAGGATAATTCAAACTTAAAAGAGGCTGAAAAAAAGTTTCCCTCACAAATGAATCAATTTAGGTTTCCTTGCCTCTTGTAATTCATGAGCATGAGAATTTTAATGATAATTTGAATGAAAATTTGAATAAAGCTAAAAATTTGGAACAAAACTCAGAATCTAACATTGGTATTTATGCTCTTAATGGTACTACTTTCTCTCCTTCTCCTAATCCCAAGATTGGCATTCATTATAATCCCACTTTGCAACTTAATCCTGAAATTGAAGGGAAGTTGTGATTAGAAATGTTTTGGCAGATTCTGATCCTATTATTAATACCTCTAATCAGTCCCTTGTTGATGGTGATACTTTGAATAAAAATCAAACATTCCAAACTATTTTCAAAAAGAAATCTTTCATATCAAAAATCCTTCCATGAAACTCGACCAGAACTACTAGATTTGGTTCATCCTCTCATAAATAATGGTCTTTTGGCATTGGAGAGGTTGTTTACTTTCTAAACCTTTTATTTTCTTATTTCCCTTTATTTTATTTAATATTTTCCTTATATTTAATTCTCTTATTTGGAATGTTTGAGGGATTGGAACCCTCATTGTCCATAATCATGTTAGAAGTCTCTGCCATTTTAACAATATATCTTTACTTGTTATTATTGAACCTCTCATACATGCTTCTAAGATCAATCATGTTGCTAGAATGCCATTTTAATAATTTCTTCTCTAATACCAGTAATAAAATTTGGTGTCTTTTGGAATAATTCCTTAAATGTTTCCATCTTAGATGATCTTCAGCAAATTGTTAATGTTCAGATCTCTTTTGGTGATTTTTCAATTTTGGGCTCTTTTATTTATGCTTCCTTTAACAGAGCTGGTAGGAATATTCTTTGGGACTATTTGAGAAGTTTTTCTTTAACTATTAAGAAACCTTGGCTGTTTGGAGATGATTTCAACACTATCCTTTCTTCCTCTAAAAGAAGGGGTGGTTGCTCTCCCAATATTCATTCTATAGAAGAATTTTTTAATATGATTCTCGATTGCAACCTTATTGACATTGGTTTTACTAGATCTAATTACACTTGGCACAACTCTAAACTTTGGCAATGCCTTGATAGAATACTTTTAACTCTCATTGGATTAATCAATGGCCTCTTACCTCTGAACATTTGAGTAGAACTTTGTTGGATCATGCTCCTCTTTTGATTTAGTTAAAAAAATAACTCTAAAAGATTATCTTCCTCTTCTTCTTTCAGATTTCAAAATATGTGGATTCAGCACCTCAATTTTTTAAAAGTTGTTTCCACTAATTGGGTTACACCTTTACACTCTGATAACTCGGTTAGGGGCATGATTAGATTATGGTTTAAGCTTAATAGGCTTAAACAAAACCTAGTTTGGTGGAACAAGCATTATTTTAAAATCTCTTTGTAATATCAAAATATGGAGCTTTTGGTTTATAATCTTGAAAATGTTATTTTGACTTCTTCTAAGTCAAGGATTTGAATGAAGCCAAAGATAATCTAGTTAACTATCAAAATATGGAAGAAACTTCTTGGCAAAAAAGTAAACATATTGCTGATGGGGATAGAAATATCGTATTTTCATGCTTTATTCAATAAGAAGAGAGCTTTAAACTCTATCCAAAAAATTAAAAGTGATAATCGAGATTGGATCACTAACACTAATGAGATTAAAGAATTTATTATTAACCATTTTAGAAATATGCTTAACAAGAGCCACACTTTAGATGCTATTTCTAACTCACATTTGATCCCCTCTATTATTAGTGACAATCATTTGCTTACTAGGTTTCTATGGAGGATAAGATTGGTAAAGTTCTTAATAATATGAACATTGACTCTATTATTGCTAGTCGGAGGCTATACCACTCAATTTTTCCAGGATTGTTGGCCAATTATTAAGCATGACTTAATTGATGTTGTTGTTGATTTCTTTACGTAATCCTCTTCCTAGATTTTTTCTAGCACTTCCATTATCCTTATACCTAAAATTGATAATTGATTCTTGAGTGATTTGGACATATTAGTCTTTGCACTTTCTTTCATAAATTGATTGCTAAAATGCTTGCTAATAGACTTAGTCCTTTGCTTCAAAAAATTATCTCCCTCAACCAAATTGGCTTTGTTAGAGGTAGATCTATATTTGATAACATTCTTCTTGCTTAAGAGCTGATTCATGATTTGGATGTTCCTACTAAAGGTGGTAACATCCTTTTTAAATTAGATATTTCTAAAGCCTTTAACAATATCTCCTAGGATTTCCTTTTAAACATCCTTCATTTGTTTGGCTTTTCTAATAATTTGATTTACCTAATTAAAAATTGTATTAGAAATGCTTGGTTTTCTGTTATTCTTAATGGTGAGGCCTTAGGTTTCTTCCCTTCTTCCCATGGGTTGAGACAAGGTGATCCTTTGTCCCCTTCCCTGTTTATTATTACTGTGGAATACCTTTCTAGGAGCTTAAATGATCTTTTCAATAACAATCCTAGCATGTACTTTAGAACTCTTGGTGGTATACCTATCTCCCATCTTAGTTTTGTTGATGATTTCATTATTTTTTGAAATGCTTCCATCCATCACATCAAAAGCCTTAAGAATTTCTTAAATAGTTTTGGTAAAGAAAGTGGTCTTTCTATTAATGAAGGCAAGAGTTTCTCCATTACTTCCTCTAGAATCTCTAGTAACAAAATCAATAAAATCTTGAGAATCACTAACTTTAAACACCAACAACTCCCTATTAAATATTTATGTGCTCTCTATTCAAAGGTCAAAAAAATATCCCATCTTCTTGATGACCTAATTCAAAAAATTGCTAATAAAATTTTGATTTGGGAATTTCACTTGCTCTCCTTTGGTGGCAGGCTTACTTTGCTTAAGAGTACCGTAAATTTGATTCCTTTATATCTAATTCAAACCATCATCCCTTCCAATTCTACCTTAAATAGAATAGACCTTCTCCTTAATAAATTCTTCTAGGGTTCTAACAATTATGCTAAAAGGATGCATTGGATTTCTTGGCATAAATGTTGTGGCACCCTAGCTGAAGGTGGGCTTGGTTGTATGTCTATTTGTGAAACTATCACTGCATTCTCTCATAAACTCTGGTGGATTTCTAGGAGCAAAAATAGTCTCTAACTTAAATACTTGCCGTAAGCATCCTCTTATTTGTCCTTATAAAGTGGGTGACTCTCGGTTTGGAAAAACTTTGCTCCATCAAATGGGAAGTTGAATCCCTAATTTCTTATGGTATAAATTAGGATCATCTTCTTTTGGCAAGACAAGATTGGTAGTGGTTCTATTGATGATTTATTATCTACTCATTCTTCTGCTATTAAAGTGAACTCCTTTTGGATTAATAATAATTGGAATGATAGTAAACTCATTGATTATATTCCTATTTCTCTTTTGGATAAATTCACTAACATTCCTATCATTTCTAACAAGCTGGATCAGATTCTTTTTAAGTTGTCTCATAATGGTGATTTTATTCTTAAAGAGGTCTGGAATCATATTAGAGATGCTCATGGTTTCTCTAATGTCTTTTTTAAACTTTGGAATAACATTATCCCTATCTCTTACTCTGTCCTTACTTGGAGAATTCTAAAAAACTTCATTCCTGTTGATTCTTTGATGTGGGGTAAAGGCTTTTGCCTTCCAAATGTTATAGTTGTTTTCACATTAAAAATGTGAATCATGTTTTCATCAATGGTGCTATTGCCTCCAAATTATGGGTTTGGTATGATGATCTCTTCAATATTAACAATTTCCATGGCTCTTCATCTTTACATCAACTTCTTGATGTTTATTTTCAAAAAGTTGTGAAAGGTCACATTAATGTGTTAATTGCCATCACTCTTATATGGTTCATATGGATGGATGATAAATGATGCTAAACATCAAGATATGAACCATAAAAAAGATTATTGTTAGAACTAAAGAAAAATAGTTACTTTATTTAATGCTATCTTAATTACTAACACCCATTTTTTAGGTTGCAAATTTATGGCCAACAAGCTGGGCCTTTGCCTGCCTGAGATCCCCCACTGTAAAGAAGATATGATTATTTATTCAATAAAACCACTCAACAATACTATCAAAATTAACACTGATGGCTCAGTCTCTCAGAATGCTTTTGGTTGTGGTGGCATTTTTAGAAACTTTAAAGGTAATGTCATGTATGCTTTTGCTTATCCCCTTAAAGCTTGTTTTGTTATCTTTACTGAATTAATGGTTGTTAATAAAGCTATTGATATTTGATTACAAAAAGTTTGGTTCAATATTTGGATTGAAGTGGATGCTCTATTACTCACTGACATGTTGACTTCCACCAGGGGAAGATTTATACTACCTTCTTAACCATACAAGAGCTCTCCTCTCACATGTCTGCTTTAAAATCACTCACATTTGGTGTGAAGGAAATGCCTGTGTTGATTATCTTGCTAATCTAGGTTTTAGATTTAATGAGCTCACTCTGTTTGATCATTGTTGACCTAATTTTTAGAATGAGCTCTCAACCCCTCCATCTTAGACATAGGACTTATCTTAGATTTTAAGAGTTCCTTAGTCTTAAGACACATCTAGTGATTAGGTGGACACTCCCCTAGCCCTAGAATACTTAGAAGGTTTAGCCATAGGAGTAGGTGTGGAAAATTTTCCTACCCTTAGCTTAAACCATTCCTCACTTTCCTTCTTTCAAGTCAAACTCCAAATCAATTCTATTTGATTTTCTCCAAATTCAAATCAACTCCATATGATTGAAATCCATGATTGAAATCTATGATTGAAACCCATGATCAAAATCCATCAAAATTCTAAGTTCAAATTTTAAGTCCTTAACTTCTTCCTTAAGGACTTAACCAAAAAACTATGATCTAAACCTATTCAAATCTTTGAGATTTTCTTATAATCTATTTATATTCTCATTTATATTCACATATATAAATGAAATATAAATTCAAACCCATCAAATTAAACTCAAAATTCAAAATTAATTCATGAAAATTTTCTTAAGTCCCTTTAATTTTTAATTAAAGGACTTAGCCAAAATTTAACCTAAACCTAGATCAAACCTTTTTTTAAAACTCAAAACTTATTTATATTCTCATATATAAATTAAATATAAATATAAATAATAAAATCAACCCTCAAATTAAATTCTAAATTTAAAATCTTGAAATTTTCCTTAAATCCTTTAAATTCTGTTTAATGGATTTAACCTAAATCTTGATCAAAGCTATTCAAACTCATGGGATTTTCTCAAAACTTATTTGTATTCTCATTTATATTCTCATATGTAAATGAAATATAAATATAAATCAATCAATCCAATCCAAAATTAAATTTCAATTTAAAATTTCTTTAAATCCTTTAAATTCCTTTAATGGATTTAACCTAAATCATGATTAAACCACTTCAAATCCTTGAAATTTTCTCATGATCCATTATATTCTCATTTATATTCACATATATAAATGAAATATAAATTCAAACAATCCTAAATCAAGCTCAAAATCCACTCAAAATCCAATCCAAGCTTTTCAAGTCAAAATCTTGAACTTAGTTAAAACAATTTCAAATCAAGCCAAATCTTGATTTTCTCTGACGGTTCAATCAATCCTACAATCATGAGTCCATATATAAATCCAAACTTCAATCCTCTAATCAAAACCCAAAACTCCTTCATATTCTTCCTTTGAATATGAAATTTTTTAAATGGATCAAAATCATTTGACTTCAAACACTTGTAAATGAATTTTATATTTTAATCATAAGTCCATATACAAGATCAATTAACTTCAAATCAAGCTTTGACCAAGCCATTTGACCCACTTAGGCTCACTTGACCCAAAGTGACCTAAAGTACCTTATGAGCCAACTTTTGATCCAAACCAAATTTGGATTGAACCAAACTCATATATCCCTCTCATCATGATCAACAATCATCATGGGATGATCAATCAACCAAATTGGGACAAACCAAGTCAAACCTAAGGGTTGAGCAAGTCAACACTTAACCAAAAATAAAACCTTACATAGGAAAATTCCACAGTAGGCCAAATTGATTGAAACCATTGATCTAAGTTCACTCATGACTTATGTTTGAACTTGACCAAGCCAACATTTGAGCCTAACCTAGCCCAATTGGCCCACTTGATCGAAGTTGACCCATTTTGACCTAAAGGGCCAAAATGTGTCAAAACTTGATCTAAGCCAAATTGATTGAACCAATGGGTCAAGTCCATCCCAAATCACTTGGAACTTGACCAAAGCCTCAATTGGCCAATTAGACCTAACCAACAATTGACCTTAGACCCAACATGACCTAAAGGGGTCATGTTGAGCCAAAATTGAACTTAACCCTTTGATTGGAAATAAGATACCAATCCACTCCATATGACTAACCTAACCTAAACCTACCCTTGACCCTCAAATAGGTCAAATGGGTCATATAGGTCAACTTGACCCATTTGACCTAAATGAAGTCATATGAGCCAAAACCAAATCTATACAAATTGAATCAAACCAAAGCCACAAAACATTTCAAATGGTCATATGAACTTGACCAACCCTTGGTTTGACCCTAGTTTGACCAATTGGTCAACTTGACCCAAGTTGACCCATTTTGACCTAAATGGGTCAACATGAGCCAAACCATATCAAATGGATTCTAAATCCAATGAAACTTGGCCAAACCTAGTTTCTCTAGATACCCAACATGTCCAAACTAGAAAAATAGGAAAATGATTGGTCTACCCCTAGGCCAGAACAAATTTTGGCCTAGCCCATGGGTAATTTGGTCATACCTCTTCACAATCACTTGAGGCTTTCCTAAAAGCTCAAGGGGACTTAGTGATGAGTGGTGCACCCAACCCAATGGGTTTGGATCAGCCCATTTGGCCACTAGACCAAACTCGACCACATAGCCTAAAATTGAAATTTTAAATTCCCTCTTAAGCTCAATTCGGGCAAATGAGAAGTTGGCAATCCATGTACACACTCAAAATAGCCTAAAAAACCTCTCCAATTTGAGCAATTGGATAAAAATGGCAAGGGTGTCGGTCTTCCTATTCCATGGGAGATATACTCCCCTAATTCAAAGAAATTTTCACTTGCCCTCTGTCGATTGAAGCCTAGTGACCTAGAGAAATTATCAGAGAGCACTCCCAAGCTTCTTAGAGAGGATTTGAATTTCTTATTTCTCAATTTTGCATAGTACAAAATAGAGGCTCAATCCATTAGTGAATTTCTTACACACTTGATTTCTTCCCAATTGCTTTTGCACACTTCATCTAGGAGCTAAGTCGAGCTTACCTAAGCTTCTATTAGAGTTCCCATAGTAAGGAAGGATCAAATTCAATCAAAGTTGAAGCCCAAGCAAGGAGGGGTTGGTCCATCCATTGATCCACTCAATCCCAAGGTCTAGGAATTTCAGTAAGGCTTCGTCTCCACCGGTGAATCATCAATCTTCGCATGTGAGGTATGGAATTTTTTCAATCACTAAACTCAATGTGGTGTGGAGCTTTGTGAAGAAATTTTACCATCAAATTTTGACCGTTGGATTTTTTCTCTATTTCTTAGATGGTGTGGATTAACTTTGTGTGATTCCATGCTAGATCGAGCATGGATCTTCCCCTTGATCATGGACGGTCTCTGTTGATCAAGAGGAAGAACTTGGCTCATCTTAACATCATCCAGCATTTTAGATGGATGATTATTTAGCACATTTAGAAATCTAATTATCCTTTATAAACCATGGGGAATCCTGCCATCGATCTTTGATGGAAGGCCAAGAATATATGTGTGCACGCCATTTGTGAGGTGACAACTTAATTGTCCCCTCTCATGTGTAAAACTCGTCTCCTCACGCGTGTAGTGAGCTAGGATTAACTTAGGGATTAGTTAATGTATTAATTAATTCTAATTAATCAGATATTAAATGCATAACTCTTAATAAAAAAATCAAAAATATATGAAATAAAAACCTATGGATATATAATTAAACTTAAAATATTTTAAATATAATTTTAAGAAATTTTGAATTATGTTTGTATCAAAATTTGGGTTTTATTAGAAAGTATATTTTGTTAATTACTCTTTTATTAGGCCTCTGATTAATCTCAAATTTCTTGGGTAAGTTTTAGGGGATGACCTCTACCTCCCCTAATTTTCTTAGGATTTATTGAAGGCTTGATTAGAGTACTTGCATATGGTTTCCTTAATTACCCTTCTCATGTAATTAAAATAATTAGGGTATGATTAGTAGTTTTACCCTCTGATTAGGGTTGATTAAGGTCAGATCTAGTAAGTAGGAGGTTTATGGAATAATTTTGGGGCATTTCCCATAAGCTATTCCTTAAACCCCCTCTTCCCTCCTTAATCTCCTCTTAATTAAGGGTTAAATTCATTAATTATCCCTTAATCAATTTTCAAAATTCTAAAAAGTTCTAGAACTTAATTAATCTACCTTGGTAGATGCTTGGGTGTTTAATAGCCTAAGTTCAATTAAGAAATCAAAATCCAATTCACATTTGTGAAAGGGTATTTTGAAATTACTTAAGCTAAACCCCTTAGCTTAATTAACTTTTAATTGTGAGCCATATTGCATTAGGCCTTTTCATTATTAGGTGCATTGTAAATTTAAATTCCTTGTGTGTTTTATGACATCTCATTGGCTCATAATTACTTAGTTAATTCTACTAAGGCGGTGTAGGTAAGGGTTAATTAAGTCACTTAATTCATACCTTAACCTAATCAACACCTAAAAATGGATCTAATTACCTAAAAATTAAACAAAATATCAAACACATGTGAATGGGTTAGGAATAGCAAACTCATCTCACCTTTTCAAAATTAAATCAAACTTCAAACTAAACAAAATTACTTTGAAATTCACTTTGATTTATTCTAAATTTTCTTATTCTATAAGAATGTCTTTAGGATTTAAGTGAATGAGTTTATTTATTCTTTCATTGCTTTGGATCTTTATTAAGTTGTATTCCATGTGATTTCATGCATTCATAATTTCATGTTTTAAATTTTAAAATGAAATTGTTTACTTTATGTCAAATGTGCATGTCTTGGCTAAAGTAAAATATGAGTGGCTATTATCACTACTAAATATAAATTATTTTCAAAATACATAAATTAAATACCAAATATAAAAGTGTTGTGAAATATTATAAAGCTATGCTTAGCATAGGTTTCCTTTCTTTCTTACGTTGGTATAGTTTTGAATAGGAATTTTGGTGAGATATAAAGTTCATTTGAAAAGGACCTAATGCTCACCTAATTTCATATCCTATTCATCCCTATTCTACCATCTAAAAAGGGTTACCTACACTTACATACATAAATGGCATAAATAAAATAAATCTATTAAACAACTTTTGCATCTTCCTTTTTTATTTCATTTCTTTTATATACATGTTTGTACTTAAGGAAAGTTGTATATTAGTCTGGAAAACCTTGAGGTTGCAAGGTTTTAAGTAGCCCTAAGTAGGTCTTATATCTTACACCTCTGGTTAACAATGGCGTTGTACTCACTTATGCCTTTATTACTTTCATGTATGTATGTGAAATTTTGGATAAGGAAAACCTTTTTCTACTTAAGAAAAATCATGCATATTCAACTTCTAAATTTTCTTAAATGGATTACTTAGCATGCATCATAAAGTGTGTTAACTACTCTCATTTTCATGTATAGATATTCTTAGGGTCCATCCATATGCATGTTATATATGTTGGGAAAGAAATGAAGTAATGTGTGTTATGTGAATTTTGATTCATTTTATTTAATCTTAAAATGCCTTTCTTTTTGAATAGGTTTGTTTAGAGTTTATCTAAACTTAGGATTGATTAAAAGATGTAATCAAAACATTCACCTAAATGAAACTAAAATATGAACCTACTTTAGAAAATTACTTAAGGTTAGGGAAGGAAAGAGAAGTTCTCTTCTCTTTTCCTCTCTTCATAACTTAGTAATTAATTGTAGGTTTCACTTAAATCAAATCAAAACATGAAATAAAAGAAACTCAAAAAAATTAAACAACTTAAATGAAACCCTCCTCTAAGTTGAACATGTTCTTCAGACTAAGAAAATTTGAACCTAAAGCCTAAGCTAAGCATACCACACGAGCCTTCAAAGCACACACATTAGCCTAAGTCACCACTTCTAGCTTTAGGTTAGGTCTGCGCATGGTTTCATGTTATATTTTGTTTTGTGATATATGTTTTAGACTGAATGTTAGGATATATGCTCCTAGAATGAATGGTAGCATGTTCTTAGTCCAACTATTCTTTTCTATAGGGGATTGTGCTTAAGGGGAGCTATCATAAATAAAAATATAAATGCTTATGCTTGCAAGTGCTTTATACTCTTAAGCATAATCCATAGGCTAGGTGGACTTAGTCACCCATGTGTGGGGTGATAAGTCCAATATACATGCTAGGGATGTGTGTGGTGTGATTTAACTAACCTTTGTTTTGCAGGTGTTCATTGGATTTCAACTTTTCCTTTTCATGTAAAAAATTATATAATTAGGTTTTTTTTGGAATGATTTATTATGGGGATTAGGATGAGCATTGGTCATAAGATCTCATCTTATATACCATGTGAAGTCTTGGAGCATCCACCTTCCAACCTTCCAAAGGAGGAACCAAAGAAGAAGAAGAAGAAGAATAAGAAGAAGAAATAAAGCTTGAAGACCCCCATAACAATGAATTCCTTTGCTTAAATGTAATATTCATTTTGTAATCTTGGTTGTATATAAGGGTAGAGACCATTTGATATTTTGGTTTGTGCGTGGTACCCAACGACCATTTATTATTTTTGCGATTAGCTTTATAAATTGATTGATGATTTATTTAGCTTTTGCATTAAGTGGCATGATTTTCCTAGTTTATTCCTTGCTTTATGTATGGCCTGGATGTGGATTAGGCTCTTTAGAAAAAATAAATCTTTTACCCAACATAACAATTAAAATTAACATTTAACAACTTTAACCTCACCTAAAGCTTAAATTTAAAATCAAGATAAAAGAATTAGCAACCGCTAAGCTAGATGAGCATTTCTTTATAATATCATGCACAAATTAATCTTATTTCACTCTTGATTGGAGGGCTTCCACCTTTGCCAGAGAACCCAGCTTGACCTTTGAGGGCCATGGTGGAAACTCACCTCCTCCCTTCTCACTAATTTTGGCCAATAACCTTCTTTTTCATGCATTAGTCATAAAAATCCTATTAGCCTGAGTCAAGATGATTGTCCAAAAATAAAATAAAATAAATTTTAAATTGCATTAGATTTAGGTAATTTGAAGCATGTCTTTACATGATCTAGTCTCTTCAGGGAGTGAGTTTAAGGACTCAATCTTTTTCTAAATAATAACAGTCTAGCTATCTTGCATGAGCATATAGACTTGTCTACATGTATTTAAAATCATAGGAGGAGTTAGTTGGCGGCCACCCCGTAGTTGTAAGTCCAAGTTGTGGTGGTTTTCTCTCTTGTGGAGGCAAACCATTACCCATTTTTTACCTTAAATTTAGGTTGTGCTTTTGGCCCTCAGCAAAGCTCCCTTGATTTCGGTTATGAGGTTGCTTTTCCCCTTTGTGGGTCATAAGCATAATTCCTCACCTCTTAGGCATATCCTTAATCTTGTATTAAGCAATCTTAAGTCCTAAAATTCTAATGAAAATATAACTCAAATAAACTAAATCAATTTCTAAAATGTAAAGCCCAACAATAGGATAGTCTGAGATGCTCTCTAGGTTTCCTAGCATCGTGAGCATCTCCAACTTATTTCCTAATTTTGCTTCAATAATAACTCCCTCTTTTGATCAATCCCATTTGATCTTCAAACATAAACCAATCGATTGATAGTCCTTCCCTATTAAAATTTTCAGAGACAACAATCATTTAACTTAATCAAGAGTTTTCCTAAGAGATCTCGTCCCTTAGTATGTAATTAACTATGGGGGCTTGCACCTATATGGAACTTAATGAACCCAGTTTAAAATAAACCTACTTTACTTTTCTATGTAAAGTAGGGGAAGAATCTATGGTACATATGCAGACCCATCATCTTTAGGAGTCCTTATTGAGGTGATTGGTTCCATTAAAGGGTAGTGACTTTTATCTTTTGAGATAGTATACTATTCCTTGATGATGTACTCGATCACTTGAATAAGTACATCTACAGATCTGCGTGGTGTCTTACTAAGACAAATTTTTATAGTTTCTTGCCTTTTCTTTCTCCCATAGATTTGAAGGCGACTCCCAATAGGAATTTTTCTCCATAGATTTTTCTGGCGACTCTATTGGGGATGGTTCCTGTCTTCATCTTCGGTAAATGATCGTTGTCTTTGGGTATCGATTATGGGTTTGTACTTTGGTATGAATCCAAGACTATCCTTCTTTCCATTGGCCCTTAGCTCATTTCATTCTTGAGTTAAGTTCGCCAACATCTCTAGGTTTTAGGACTGCATTCCTTGTTGGTCTTAAAACCCCTATTAGGTTCTCCAATGGGTAAAATGAAAAGATCTAAATAAAAAGAGAAAATATCTTTAAGACTTCCACCTTACCATTTTCATGATAAGGAAAGGTTTATCTTAAAATAATAAATTTCCATAAAGAACTTTGCTTTTCCGAAAGCACCTTTTCAAAATTAAAATGCACTTAATAAAACATTTTCCATAAAGTTTTGTCACCCTCATTTAACAATTCACATAATTGTTACATGTAGGATTTTCAAAAATAAAACTAATAACATTTTTTAAAAGCACAAATGAACATCTTCTTTCAATTCACTTTGATGAAGATTTCATTTTCAAAATAAAATGAACAATCATGTTTTCAAAATCACAATCATAATCATAAAGTTTTCAAAAGAACATATGAATTTCTATTTCAATACACTCACACTTATTGAATAGAAAATTCATTTGTAAATAAAATTAAAATTTTCAAAAAACCACACATGAATCTATTTCAATACACTCACACTTATTGAATGGAAAGTTCATTTGTAAAAAAAAAAATTTCAAAAGCACATGAACACCTTCATTTAATATATACTTAAATTTATTAAATGAAGATATCATTCCCAACTAAAAATAAAATATCATTTAGAAATCCCACTTAAACATATCCCACATATGTTTTGGTTGAATTCCTCCCCTTTGAAAAAAGCAACTATCACACACAAAAATTTGATACTTCAAAAATAAATATTAATCCCCATTCTACATACATAAATTTGTTGAATGGAGGTCCTCTTTTCAAAACATTAAAATCAACAATCATATTTCAAAATTTTCTAAACACATTTGGAACCTCCCTTAACATACCCAAATTTGTTAAGTAAAGTCTCCAAATTCAAAATCCAAAATTTTTTCTAAACACATTTGGAACCTCACTTAAATTTGTTAAGTGAAGTCTCCAAATCCCAAAATTCAAAAATTTTTCAAAACACATTTGGAATTTCATTTAGCATAATCAAATTTGTTAAGTGAAGTTTCAAAATCCAAAATCAAAATCAACAATCATATTTCAAAATTTTCAAATAATATTTAGAACTTTATTTAACATACCCAAATTTGTTAAGTGAAGTCTCCAAATCCCAAAATTCAAAAAATTTCATTTAGCAAAATACATTTGGAATTTCATTTAGCATAATCAAATTTGCTAAGTGAAGTTTCCAAATCCAAAATCAAAATCAATAATCATATCTCAAAATTTCTAAACAATATTTGGAACTTTATTTAACATACTCAAATTTGTTAAATAAAACTTCCAAATCAAAATCAAAATTTTCAAACACCTTTTGGAACTTCTTCCCTTAGCATACCAAATTTGCTAAGGAGAAGTTTCCATTTTTCAAAACCAATAATGAATTCAAAATTTTAAACATACCTTTTGGAATCTCATTTAGCATACCCAAATTTGCTAACTGAAATTTCCATTTCATAAAACCAAGTGGGACTTCATCTTTACCATACCAAATTTGCTAAAGTTGAATTTGCACTTTCAATCACCTCAAAAATAAAACAAAACACTGAGGTTCCCCTTAGCATACCAAATTTGCTAAAGATCCTATCCTTTTCAAAAATCAAAATATTCCAAAAAAAAATGAAACACTTAGGATTTTCTTAGCATACTTAAATTTGCTTAGGATCCTATTTTCAAAAAATTAAACAAAACACATAGATTCATCACTAAGCATACTTAAATTTGCTAAGTAAAATTCTAAGTTTTCAAAATCAAAACAAAACTCACAAAAGAAATAACTTTTACTTCACTTAGCATACCTAAATTTGCTAAGTAAAATTCCAAAATAATCAAACAAAATAAAATCAATTTGACCCTTACTTTATCATACCCAAATTTGTTAAAGGAATGGGTCCTCAAATCAAAATCAAAAAATTTAAATTCAAACAATAATGAACCTATGGAAGCATCCTATCAAAATTTTGAATCCATATTTCAACATACCTAAATTTGTTGAAGTTTGGATTCATATTCAAATTCCTTTTCAATCAATCTTTCCAAATTCATTTGAACCCCATTTAACACTTCCAAGTTGTTGGATGTGGGTTCAAATTTTCAAAATTCAAAATTCAAAATCTATGGAGATAGAAAATTAATACAAGTTCATTTCTCATTACAGATTCTTTTCAGTTAGTGTAGTGTAGTTTAGTGTCAGTTTACTACAGTTTCAAAAAATGCTGGTTCTCAGAAATTTTTCTTTACCTTCCCCCATGATATGGATCTAGCTTTAGATCAAGATGACTTCCCTTGCCTAGACCATACACACTTGATCCACTTCAGCCAGGGATTTGAGTGGTCCAAACTCACTTATGAGGGCATTCCCTCACCAGAGTCAGCAGGAAGAAGGTGGCTGGATAGAAGCGATCATCATGATAGATTTACCATCTAATTCTGTTGTCTCCTCACTAAAGAAGAAAGCTATGGCAGTACCACATACTTCATCTATTATAGTTCCAATAGATGCAAACGATTCTTGTTCTGGTTAGTTAGTCTAGAGTTGCCCATGTTGCCCTAGTGCGGGCTAGCACCTTACCATCTATACCCTCCAAGGGTAAGGAAACCCGGGTTTCAGGGCTTGCCTCCCCCACATTTGAGTATTGGTCTAGCTCACTCCTCTCATCCTACTCGTACATAGTGTAGGAACAAGAACTGTATGGTCAAATGGTTCCACACTCAAATAGCTGAAGTGCTAGAGGTAGTAGCCAGATCAGCCATGGATGAGTCTCCCATGATCACTTCACCACTGGTTACAGAAAACTAGTTTCATCCTCTCTCAGGATTAGACAGAGAGGATGTCAGGAAGATCCGTTCATTACCTCCTCCAATGGTGCACTTGCAGCTAGCAGTTTCTAGGAGTTGGAGGTCATATGTCGGCCTCCGCTCTATTCTACACCAAGTAGGCAGAGCATACGGATGCTCAGAGTTTGGTACCCAATTCAATCTTTGATCTATTATCCCCCACAGCGTAGGGAGGTAGATTCATCAAGAGGAGGCCCGTGAGGCCCATACATCACATTACTAGCGGAGCGAAGGTTCAAGTCGTTAGTCTTCTCTTTGGATGATTTTCCAATTCGCATACTACCATGCGACCATGATAGTATTCTCCTCACGGGGACTAGCCACCACAGGAGGGAAATTCATGTACATAGAAAGTTGGTGGTTTCTCCACCCCACCGCTCTACCCATCATCATGTCAGTTTGCATCTCCCATTCCATCTAAGGCCATGAAGGCCGTATCCAGGAAAATGTACCCCGTTGGTGATCCGGCTAAGGCTAAGGGATCTCCTCCCACACCACCCATTATGGTAGGGTTGAGCTCTTCTGCTCGACCTTCTACCCCAGTGGTGGTGCGGAAGGAGTGGTGACCCCGGAGCATCGTGGTCATTCCTTCTCTAACTTCTCCGATACAGTCGGATGCTGAGATGGTGATGGTTATCATAGATATTCTAGATGACGATTGTTAGTGGTAGGATCATCCTGGATTGATACTCCTATTATAGCCGATAGTAGTATCATTCTAGTGAGTATAGTCCGCACAGGATTGACTCCCCAGTGATAGGAGAGGTTTGGTGCCTCTTAGTGCATGATTGATCACGGTCCAATATTTGTACCCTAGTTAGATTGATCCTTAGATGAGATAGTTGCATGATGTTTTATGGAAAGAAGGAGATCTTGGGTACACATTATCGATGAAGAAAGTTGACTTGATCCCAATGATGATGACTTGTTGTGGATTCAGGGTATGCATGGTTAATACCAAAGGTTCTCTTCTGGGGATCAATATGGAAGGTGATGAGGTTGATTAAGGAGACACTGTAGAATCAACCCATCACCTCTGACAATAGTTAAGGTAGAAAGATGAGCAAATTGATAAAATGGCATAATAGATACAGGACTTGTTAGTAGTAGTGTCTTAAAATAAGCCCCTCAGCTCATCCCATTAGTCGATATCAATCTGAGCTGGTGCATGTCTTAAACCTAGTTAAGACTCTACCTCCCATTGAGCAAGGTAGCACTAGCATATAGGAAGGTGGATGGTACCTCCACAGAAAAGATCTAAAATCCATGGTTGAGAAACAAGTGAAGGAAGCTTTGGCTCAAGCCTAGGGTGGATAATCAGTTTTAAAGGGTAGACCATACCCAGAGGAGTTTGATGCTATCCAAAATCCAAAGGGTTTCATGCCTCCTTCCTTCAAGAGCTTCAATGGCAGTGGGAAGCCGAGGCAGGATATAGCTCACTTCAGGGCTAGTTGTTGTAACACAGGTGGTAGTGATGCTTTGCTCTTTAGACTCTTTGTCAGTAGCCTAGCAGGTATCATTTTTGATTGGTATGCTGAACTACCCAATAGTTCAGTAAAGGCATTTGCTAAGTTAGAGCAACTCTTCATCAAGAGATTTGTTGGAGCTCAGCAAAGGGTTACTGTAGATGTTCTCATTGTAGCCCAACAACACTCTGGTGAGTAACTTGTTGATTATATTCTCTCATGGCATAACCTGAGTGAAGTGTGAACCATAGCTATCTGAATAGCATGCCATTAAGATTCTCTTGAAGAATATCCATGGCCCGATTGACTTCTTGCTTATGGGCTTCACTATCAAGACATTTGAAAAGCTAATCAATAATGTGGCTAGTCTACAAGGAGAGGCGGAACAATTTCCTTTTGCAGATCAGTTGCCCAAGAAGAAATCCCAAAGGTCAATGAAAGAAAAGGCGATGGTGGTTGACAAGGCTAGCTAGAGATCAGACCATGACATCAGCCTCCACCTCCTTTGCCACCCAGGGAAGCCATACCGCCCTTCAGCCTCCTGGCCGGCCACATACCCCTCGACCATACCACCGGCAGTGGCATGCATATCCCGCCGTAGCTATGGTCCACTACACTTTTAGATAAGTTAAACAAACCTTATTATTTTAAGAGGAGGTAATCAAAAAATCTTTAAGAATCTCTTAAAGAAACTGATTTTTTAGCTACCCAGAACTAGGGGGAATAAGTAGGCAAATGTCATAATCCAAACTTTTGCCCTTACCACCATATGTTAGGCCACTTTTTGGAGGATTGCTTCATATTCAAGGACTGGCTTGAACATAGTTTCAAGATCGATGTTGTAGTTATCCCAAAGGAATACCTTGTGGAACAACCTTCCATTTCCATTAGGTTAATCCTTGGGGATACAAGTGATCCTACCAAAACCAAAGAAGGTTGGGATATTTCTTTATCTAAAACCTCTAAGAAAATAATTCATAAGATCATGAAGCTTTCCTTGAAGGTGCCTGAGTCAGTTCAAACCTCCAAGACCAAGGAAGGTTAGCAAGTTGCTAGTGCCAACTCTAGGAAAGTGGGGGCTCAGTAGTAGTAGTAGTAGCATGTGTCTGATAGCCCTTTTAGCACCAGCGTGTCCAGACTCTAGTCTTGGTTAGCTTCCACATGGTGACTTCTTCCATTTATTTGCTCTTCTCTACTAGTAGAACTCTTGTATCGTGGATAAGGGCTTCAAATCCATTACTCCACTCACTCTACTTGACTTCTACTTTGTACCACCAAATACTTCCAAGAAATTGAAGAATAAAGTTGATTTGAATTACATCTGTGTCTCTTCTGATGAGTTATCTTCTTCTATTCCTAATGATAACTCTTCAAGTTTAATTAACTATAATAATTCTGATCTTCCTCTTTATAATTCATAGTCAGACTTTCCACCTTTGAATATTACGGGTTCACCTCTTGAGATAGACTTGAAATCATCAAATTTTGAGAGTCCCATAGGAGAAGTTGTAGGTGAGCCTGAAGTGCAGGTAGAACTTGCCACCACCTTTCCTCAAGAGATTTCCGAAGTCAACCTCCATAGTGGCAAGGTTCTACCTCCTTGGGCAACACTTCTAGATAGAAGGAAACAAGTCATTGGTACTGAAGATCGAGAAGCCCTTCCACAGGATGCTCCACCCTTGGATATGTTTATGAAAGACCAACCGAAGGTGAACTACAACGTCTTTCTCATCTAAGAAAGTTTCCATCCAAGCTAAGAATATATAATACCCTTATCTTATCCAAAGAGATGATGGAGTCACTAATCAAGGCCCTCCTTAATCTTAAAATATGCTTAGCTCAGCTGACCACTATAGGTGAGGAAGCGCACTATGCAAAAGAAGCCCAAGGGATCACCTTCATAGATGAAGACCTTCTACTGGAAGACTTAGAGCACAACCGTCCCCTACACATCATAGTCAACATGGACAGGTTTAGACTCGCCAGGGTTCTCATGGATTCAGGTGCATCAATAAACATTATGAGTCTAAAGACCCTTGCCTATTTGAAGATCGACATCTCTACTCTCCAAGAAGATAGGATGATGTTGAGAGGATTCAATGATCAAGGTGAGCGGGCTTTAGGTTTTATAGTGTTATCATTGGAGATCGGTGACTGGAAGACTGAAGCCAAGTTCTACATCATTGATTCAAAAACTTCATTCACTACTTTACTTGGGAGGCCTTGGATAAATTAGAATAAGATCATTCCATCCTCCCTTCATTAGTGCATCAAGTTCATAATAGATGGAATTGAGTACTAAGTCAATTGGGACGAAAATCCATTTTCAGTTAGAGAGGTTGAGATTTATGAGGATGTGACCTACTATCTTCCTCAAAATACCCTTTCTCATGAACTTGGGAAAAATTCAAATGCAAATGCAAAAGCAAAAGAAAATGAAGCAAAAGAAAAGATAAAAGAAAATGAAAAGAAAAAGATAAGTCCAAGTGATCAAGAAAGGGGAATTGAAGAACAAGTGGATCCGCATATCACATTCCACCCATAATTCATTCCATGATATGGACATGTGGGTAGGATGGCACAACTTTCACCAGGTAGAGGCAGAGGCAGAAATAGAGGCAGCTCTAGAGGTGGGAGACCCCCTAGTTAGCCTTCAGCCAATAGAGGTCGTGTTCTAGTTCATAAGAGTATCCCGACTATTCACGTAGACTTGGAATCTAGCTCGGGGGATGAGTCCAATCTGATTAGTATACTAGCCATCCCCTCTCAGCGGGTTCCATTAGAGGTGACATTTGATCCAGCCAAAGACGAAGACCAGGCCTCCAAGCAAAATAAAGTATTTGAATTTGGTTTATGTGAAACTATTAGGCAGTAGTTGGGAACCCTAGCTCTTACCTCACTTACATCTCAGAAAGTTGAAGGTTTATTAGTTAAAGAAGTCCCTAATTCTTTCACTGACATGAAGCAGAAGAGGTTCTTTTTGGGTTCATCATCCTCAAGTCCAGAGCTCGATGTAAGACTTGAGGAAGATACTTTTAAAGAATTGATGGAATTATCTTTTGACTTTTACTCGCCTTGTGTTTAAAATCTTATACATAAAGGTTTAATTCCTTACACATGGTCCAAGCACATGTCAGAATACTTAAAAAAGCTATGAAACAATACATGCAAGGAAGCACAATCAAGAGCAAGACTAGGATTCGGTAAAGTGGGTCAGGTCAATGATGAAGATTATTGCCTAGTTGATACCAACCTTTTGGAGTATGATAGGATCTTCTCACACATCCCCAACTCTTATGAGAATGTGTGTTTAGAAACTTCAGATGATCCAGATGATCTTCAAGTCAAAGAGGCATTGCCAGAGTTTGAAGAGGAGATTTATTCAACAAGCGAAGAGCTTAAAGAAATCAACCTCAGGATAGAAACAAATCCTCACTCGACATACATTAGTTTGTTGCTGAATGAAGAAGAAACCAATGACTTAGTTAGGCTATTGACTAAGTTTAAAGACTGCTTCACATGGAGTTATGAAGAAATGCCCAAATTATCTCCTGATCTAGCAGTCCAAAAGCTAACAATAAACCCTAACGTTACCCCTATTAAGCAAGCTCCTAGACGCATGCGATTAGAAATTGTACAATAGGTCATTTCTGAAGTGAAGAAATTGATCGATGTTGGTTTCATCAGGGAAGAAAAATATCTTACCTGGTTAGCTAGTGTCATCTCAGTAAAGAAGAAGAAAGGCCAAATTTGCATATGCATCAATTTTAGGGACTTAAACAAGGCATGTCATAAGGATGAGTTTCCTCATCCTATACTAGAGTTAATGGTAGACATCGCCTCATCTCATGCGTCTTCTCTTTCATGGATGGATCATCGCTATAACAAAATCAAGATGTCTCTAAAGATGAAAGAAACCTTTTGAACCCCAACTCTTTCATTATAGGGTCATGCCTTTTCTTAAAATCTTTGGTGCTACATACCATGACTCAAATCTTCAATGAACTCATCCATCATCAGGTTGAGTGCTACGTTGATGATCTAGTAGTCAAAAGCTTAGAAAAGGAAGACCATCTCTTTGACTTGATAGTAGTTTTCGAACGTTAAGAGAATATAACCTCAAGATGAATCCCCTGAAGTGTGCATTCAGAGTCACTACAAAAAAATTCCTTGGGGTTGTTATTTGACACTGGGGAATAGAAATAGATTCCTGAAAAGATTAAAGCTATCTTAGAATTTCCACCTCCTAAGAGTTTAACTCAACTCAGATCCTTTCAAGGACGGCTAGCATATCTAAGATGCTTTATCTCAAGCTTATCAAGGAGATGCAAACCATTCTCAGGACTTGTTAAAAAGGACACCAAGTTCAAGTGGGATGATAAGTTGCAGCATGCTTTTGAAGATATCAAAGAGTACTTGGTGAAGCTGCTAGTTCTAGCAGCCTCTATCCCGGGTAGACCACTAATCCTTTACACTGTTGCATTAGATGACTCTCTCGGCACTCTATTGGCCCAAGCCAACGATGAGGGGAAGGAAAGCGCTCTCTATTACCTCAACCGTCATATGATCCCTGCTGAAGCAAACTATCCACCTATTGAGAAACATTTCCTAGCTTTGATCTTTACATCTCAGAAGCTATGACACTACATGCTTTCTCATAAGGTCAACTTGATCTCTCGAACCAATCCACTGCAGTATCTCATGACACAACCAATGATTTCCAGATGTTTGGCTCATTGTTCCATGATAGTCTCATAATTTGATATCACATTTGTACCCCTCTGTGCGGTAAAAGAATAAGCACTAGCGGATTTCTTAGTAACACACCCACTTTCTGTTGATTCTTTTCTTAGTGACGATCTCCCCGATGAACAAATCATGAACTTAGGGGAGGCTGACAACTGTTGATGGGAGATGTATTTTGATGGTGCAGCTTTTTTTTTGAAAGGAGAAGCACCACGATCTATTCTCCCATGAAATGCAGGGGTAAGAATAGCTCTTCTAACTCCAAATCGCGATGTGATGAGATTCTCAAACTATCTTTCCAACCCCTGCACCAACAATGAAGCTGAGTATGAGGCTTTGATTGTTTGTTTAGAGTTAGCCATCACTATCAATGTCAAGAGCATCAACATCTTTGGGGATTCTTAGTTGTTTATCAACCAGATTGCCAGGTCCTACCAGGTTCTCAATCCCAAGCTTTGTCATTACTATAGGTATACCATGAAGCTGTTGGCCTAGATTCTTGAAGTCACCACTTACAAGGTTCCCAGCAGAGAATGCAATAGCAGATATCTTGGCAAAACTTGCCAAAGGGTTAGCATGTTCGGAAGATGAGTCCATTTCAATAAGGGTCCAAAATAGACAAGTCATATCCCTTATTGATTCTAAACTCATCGAGAGACTTTCTCTTGAAGGGGAGGTTGCCATTGCCAAAATGGAAAAGGAGCTAGATTGGAGGTAACCATTAGGCAAGCTACCTCAAGATAAATTATAAGCCCATCAGGTGAAATAGAGAGCTCTGTCTCTTATGCCCTTGTTGATGGCACCATGTACTTTATCCTTTGACCAAATGTGGTTACGTTGTTTGGACAAACATGAAGCCTGTGGCATTATAATCGAGGTACACTCAGGTATATGTGGAGCTCAACAATCCAGTCTAAAGATGATGATGAAGATCAAAAGACTTTGATACTATTGGCCTTCTATAATTACAGATTGCATGGATGTAGCTAGGAGATTCCATCAGTGTAAGGTGCACGGTGTGGTCCTACACCAACCACCCAACATTCTACACCCTACTTTGGCTTAATGGTCATTTGAGTGTTGGGGCCGACATTATAGGTTCGATCGATTCTCCTTCTTCCAAGGGGCATCGATTCATCTTTCTTACCACTTTTCCAAGTGGGTGGAAACCATCCCACTCTGGGAGGTCACATCTCACCATGTGCTTCAAGTTTTTAGGAACCATATCATATATAGGTTCGGGGTGCCTCAACGTATTATATCCGATAATGGTACTACATTCAAGAACAAACCTAAAACCTAAACCTAAAAAAATAAAGCAAAAATCTAAATATAAACCTAAAAAAAACATAAACTTAAAAAATAAAATAAAAATAAACCTAAACTAAGAAATAAATATAAACCTTAACCTAAACCTAAAAAATAAACTAAAATAAAATACCTAAACTAATATAAATAAACCTAAAATAAATAAATTAAACTAAATAAAAAAATAAACTTAAATAAAATTATAAATAAAAAATAAATAAAAATTAAACTAAATAAGCCTAAACTCTGGTTTTCTTAATTATAAAAATCTAAATCCTAAACCCTATCAGACCCTGGTCCTACCCTCCCAAATTAACTAGAGGCCCAAATGACACACTACCCTAATCCTGATCAACCAAAACTCCCTCCTAAGACTCTCCACACCCTGGGCCTTCCCCAAAGCCATAGAAATGCTATTACCCTGGGTTGTGAGGCCATTTGTGACCCTGAGGCTAACCAAAAGACCATAGCCAAACACTGACCACTAAGTGATGCTAGGCTCGACCACAGGCCTGAGCCATGACCCCACTAAACTAAATCCCTGAGCCACCACAAACCTCCATGGGCCCTATCATAACACCTTAAACCTATAACCTAAACCTACTAAATAAAACATAAAAATAAAATAAATAACCTAAATAAATAAAATAAAGTAAAATAAAATCATCTCCTGACTAACTAAGATAAGATAAATAAAACATAAACTAAACTAAAAAAGATAAACCTCATAATAAACCTAAATAAAATAAAATCTAAACTTAAGATATTAAATGAACAAAATAAAAATAAAACTAAATAAACCACAAGTATCATAAAATAAATAAAATATTCCTAACTCTTAAAGATAAACATAAAATAAAATAAAATACAAAATAAAATAAACCTCCTAAACTAAAATAAACTAAACTAAATAAATATCCTAAACTTACAAAATAAATAAACATATACTCTAAATGAATATAAACTAAATCTATAAACTATAAAATAAACCAAAATATGCCTAAAATAAAACATAAACCTAAAACTAATAAAGATAAAATAAACCTAAACTTAAACCTAAAATTAAAACCTAAACCTAAAATAAAATAAAAACTCTAAAGATAATAAGCCTAAACCTGACATAAAATAAACTTAAATAAATAGGCTAATAAATAAACTAAACTAAATAAAATAAAAAAATAAACCTAAATAAGAAGAAAATGTAAACTAAAGAAAACAAAAAAACTAATATGCTAATAAACTAAACTTATGGGTTTGCATTTATTAAAGACCATCCCTCATGGGCCTAAACCTACCACTGATTCTAAACCCTACCTACCACCCTGATCCTACCATGTCCCTGACCCTACCCCTGCACATAAACCCTAGCCACACTAAAACCCTGAGCCCAATCCCCAGCCCCTAAACCATCATGATCTAATCTACCCTACCCTCACAGCCCCCACCCTCTAAAAGTAACTAAATAAATTATAAAATAAACCTAAAACCTAATAAACCTAAAACCTACTAAACCTTAATGACAGGTCAATAGGCACAGATCCAGTAGTGGAGGTGAAGGCGAGGAGGCAAATGAGTGTGGTGGGGATCTAGAGGTGCTCATGGATATGGAGGTGGTGGAGCAATGGTTGTTATAGAGGCGAGGGAGTCGAAGGTTCTGACCATGGTGGTGAAGGGAGAGATTGGGGATATGATGGTGGATCCCGCTACTCGTGAGGCTGTGGTGGTTTTGATGGGAACTAGAGAAACTGAAGAATGGCCGATCCGATCTACTATTATGGAACTGTGTCTTTACAGTAGAGAAGGTTCTACTTATCTAGGATTTTTGATTTGCTTTATGCGTGCTCATTTCTTATTTATGTCGTCGCTTGT
The DNA here is from genome assembly GCA_021442155.1 of Cymbidium sinense. Lineage (NCBI taxonomy): Eukaryota > Viridiplantae > Streptophyta > Magnoliopsida > Asparagales > Orchidaceae > Cymbidium > Cymbidium sinense. The sequence continues at coordinate 151,869,922 of CM038214.1, forward strand.
GTCTTAGAGAACATGGTGTGTTACTTGGTTGATGAAATCCAAAAGAAAAATATTGAATTTGAATTTGTTCTCTGTTAAAAAAAAACTAAAACCTAAAGCCTAAACTAAAACCTAAACCCTAAACCTAAAACCTAAACACTAAACCATAAACCCTTAAGCTAAAATAAAAAAATAAAATAATGTTACCTTATCCCAACACAACTGATCTAAACCCTAACCATAGCTGCACAACAAAACCTCACTACCCTAAATCTCTTAAACCACAAACTTCTCTAAACACTTGACCTAAACTAAATCCTCCCAAACCACAAATCTAACAAATCCTAAAACCCTCCCTACCATCCTGCTCCCTACCCTCACTCCCTAAGACTGAATTACCCCACACCCCAAACCCAACCACCCTGGGCCATAAACATAAACCTGACCCTGAGGCTAAAACCTAGCCTGATACTAAAGATAAGATAAATAAATGAGCTACCAGATATATAAACATCTAACTGTGACTGGGCTGAGCTGGACTGGGCTACCTGACTAAGAGAAATAAAATAAAATAAAACTAAACTAAAATAAAATAAATAAAACCTAGCTAAACTAAAATAAAAACCTAAATAAAATAAAACTAAACCTAAGATAAAATAAAATAAATAAATAAGATAAATAAAATAAAATAAAACTTAAACTTAAATAATAAACCAAAAAATATCAAACTAAACCTAAACCCTAAAATAAAATGCTAAACCTAAACCTAAAAGTAAACTAAACTTGGACCTAAACCAAAAATAAAATAAATTAAAATAATCCTAAACTAAACTAAAATATAAAATAAAAAAATAAAACCTAAAACCTAAACCTCAAAATAAAATAAAAGTAACCTAAACCTAAAATAAAATAAAACCTAAAACCAAAAAAATAAAAAATAAAAAACTCATCTAAAGATAAATAAATAAACCTAACCTTAAAATATAATAAGAAACCTAAACTAAAATAAATAAAATCAACTAAATAAAATAAAAAAATAAACATAAATAAAATAAAATTAAAATAAACTAAATAAACCTAAACTCTTGGTTTACATGTTTTTTTTTAAAACTCTAAATTCTTAAAATAAACCACAAAGCTAAATGGTAGACCCAACCCTAAACCACAAAATCTAAAACCCTAAACTCAACACTACAAAAACCTAAACACTAAACCTAAATATATGTATATAAAAACCTAAACCTAAATGAAATAAAACAAAATATAATATAAACTTAAACCAAAATAAAATAAATATAATCAAAATACTAAAACAAAATAAATAAAAAACCTAACTAAACTAAAAAAAAATAAAATAAACCTAAGAATAAAACATAAATAAATAAAACTAAATGTAAAATAAAATAAAATAAACCCAAAATAAAATAAAATAAAACAAAATAAAATCTAAACTTAAAGTAAATAAAAGTAAAACCAAAAATAAATAAATAATTAAACTAAATCTAAACTAAAAAAACCTAAATCTAAAATAAAGAAATAAAGAAAATAAAATACCCTAATCCAAAACTAAAATAAATAAAACCTAAACCTAAACCTAAACTACTAACCTAAATAAAATAAAATAAATGAAATAAACCTAAACATAAACTAAAATTAAAATATAAAAAATCTAAAATAAAACTAAAACTAAACCTTAAAATTAAAATAAAACCTAAGCCTAAAAAATAAAAATAAAACCTAAAAAATAAAATAAAATAAAACTCAACTAAAATAAACTAAACTAAACCTCAAATAAAATAAAATAAAACCTAAATTAAAATAAACAAACCAAAAATAAATAAACTAAACTAAATAAAATTAAAAAATAAACCTAAATAAAATAAATAAATTAAACTAAAATAAATAAAATAAACTAAATAAACTACTGTACTTTTTTTTATATAAAAAGATAAAATAGTAAACCCTAAATCCTAAACCCAACTACCAAACCTTGACCCACCCTAAACCACAAAACCCTAAAACCCTAAACCACAAACCCTAAATCCTAAACCACAAACCCTAAACATAAACATAAAGTAACTAAATAAATTAAAAAGTAAACCTAAGCCCTAAAACTAAATAACCCTAAACCTAAACCTAAACCTTAAGAATGGGTAGAGCCTTGATGGCATGAACATCACCGTCAACTAGGCTCAGTCTAGATCTAATGGTGGAGATGAAAGTGGAGGAGGAAATTATCATAGTGGTGGTGGGGGATCTAGAGGTGCTAGTGGACATCGAGGTGGTGGTCAGAGCAGCGGTGGTTTTCAAGGCGGGAGAAGCAACGAAGGTTACAACCATGGTGGGGGTGGAGAGAGAGATCAGGGATACGATGGTGAATCCCGCTACTCCAGATGTCAGGGTGGTTCTAGCTATCTAGGGTTTCTGAAGAACGATCAATCTTATCTGGCCTTATGGCTGCTACAATAGAGATTTCTAGCTATCTTGGGTTTTTTATTTGCTCTATGCATGCTCATTTTCTATCTATATCATCAATTGTGACTTAGAAAACTTGGTGTGTTGCTTGGTTTATGAAATTGAAAAGAAAAAATATTGAATCTGAACTTATTCTCCATTAAAAATAAATCAAAAATCGTAAATTAAAACCTAAACCCTAAACCTAAAACATAAACCCTAAACCTTAAATCCTAAACCTTAAAAACCCTAAGCTCTAAACCCTAAACCTTAAAACCCTAAACCCTCAACCCTAATCCCTAAAACTTAAACCCAAAACATAAAACCCTAAACCCTAAACCTTAAACTCCAAACCATAAACCATAACCTAAACCCAAAATCTTAAAACTGGCTAGAAGTAAAACCTAAAAGGAAATTAAAAAAAATCAAAACCTAAATAAATAAAAAAAAATTAAATTAAATAAAACCCAAATTAAGACTAAACCTAAACTAAAGATAAAAAAATTAAAAAATATAAACTAAACAAAAGAAAATAAATAAAACCTAAAATAAACTAAAAATAAAATAAACCCAAAAAAAACCTAAATAAAATAGAACCTAAATGTAATATAAAAATAAAATAAACCTTACAAAAATAAAATAAAAACTAAATAAAAACCTAAACCTCAAAAATAAACCTAAAAATAAAATCTAGAAATAAATTTAAAAAAACCTAAACCATAAACTAAAATAAAAATCTAAACCTAAAATAAACAAAGTAAAATAAGCCATAACATAATCTAAAATAAACTGACTAAAATAAATAAAACCTAAACCTAAACTTAAAATAAACTAAACCTAAACCCTAAACTAAATAAAATAAAATAAACTAAAAATAAACCTAAAATGAAACTAAAAAATCAAGCCTAACAATAAACCAAAAATAAAAACCAAAAACATAAACCTAAAAAATTAAAATAAAAAACTAAAAATAAAAAATAAAACCTAAACCTAAAAAAATAAAATAAAAACAAAACTAAACTAAAAAATAAACTTAAACCTAATCCTAAACCTAAAAAATAAACTAAAATAAAAAACCTAAACTAAAATAAATAAAATAAAATAAATAAAATGAAAAATAACCAAATAAATATATAAATACCAAATCTGATGGGTTCTTTGGTTTTTTAAAAAAACTAAACCCTAGGCCCTGAGCCTATATAAGATCCTGAGCCTTAGACTAAGACCCACTAACTGACACTAGACTGGGAGCCATAAGGCCGTAGGCCCTGGAGGCCACTGAGCCCTGGGCCCAAGATGTGGCTAGTTCAGGCCACTGGGACCCTGGGCGTTAAAGGCCCTGAGCCCTGACCCCAACCATGGGCCACTGGGCCTTGGGCCCAGGCCCAGGCCACAGGCCCTAGGCTCACAGAAAAGGCCAGGCTAAAGGCTAAAGGCTAAGGCCCTAGCCATGAGCCCTGATCCTGACTATGGGCTACACCCAGGAGCCTGGGTGGGCAGTGGAGCATGCCCTGTGCCCCTGGGCAACCCAAAGATAAACCTGAGCCCTGATTAAAGAAGTAAAGATAATAAGATAAAGATAAAATCCCTTTACTAAAGATAACTAGGCTAAGATAAATAGAAATAAAGCATAAAGATAGGCCCAGACCCTAATAGATAAGATGAATGGGCTAAATAAAGGCTAAAGGCTTAAACTACATGGGCCTGAGATAAAGGCCTAACCTAGCCTATAAATTAAGCCTGAGCTAAAAGGCCTGACATAAAAAGATAAAATCTAGGCTAAATAAATGAGCCAACCTAGGCACAAAGATGGCTAAGATATAAACCTAGCTAATAGATAAATAGGCTAAATAAAGATAAAACCTAAAATATATAAAGATAACCAGATGAGCCCTAGGCAGCTGGTTTGCTTTTTTGAAAATGCCTAGCCACCAGGCCAGCCAGGCCATGAGTCCAAGACCCTAGCTGAGCCTAGATCATGGGCGGAAACTAAAATGGCCCATCCTGCACGTAAGCCGCCCATGGCCCTAGATCTGAGCTGACCTACACAGGCCTGAGGCCCTGAGCCCTAGGTTCTCGTGAGCCACAGGCAATGAAGCAGGCCCCTGACCTGACAGAGGCCCTGGGCCACAAGATCTAGGCCCTAGACCCTGACCTGGGCCCCAGGCCAACTGACCATGAGCCCTCTGAATACAGGCCACAGGCTGAGCCATGATCCGACCTGGGCTGGCCTGACCCTGGCCATGAGCCCTGATCCTGAAACTGAGGCCTTGACCTGGGCCCTTGGCCCTGGGCCCACCCAGGCCTTGGGCCGGCTCTGGGCCCTGGACTGAGTTCTCCAGGCTGAGCTAAATAGAAAGGATTAAATAAACCTAGCTAAAGGCGTGGGGCCTGGAGTAAGATAAAATAAAATGACATAAAATCTAAACTACTTAAAAAAATAAACCTGGAATAAAACCTAAATAAAATAAAATGGAACCAAAATAAAATAAACTAGATAAAATAAAATAAAATAAAAGCGGATAAAAACCTAAACTAAAGAGATAAACCTAAAAATAAAGAAAAATAAAACCTAAACCCTAAACTAAAAAAAAAATGCAAAATCTATAATAAAAATATATACAAAAAATAAAATATACCTAAACCTAAGATAAAATAAAATAAAACCTAAAGGCGAGACCTAAAATGGTAAACCTAAACTAACTAGGAAATAAAAAGATAAAATATAAGAATAAACCTAACCTACTAAAAATAAAACCTAAAATAAACCTAAAATAAAACAAAACCTAAACTTAAAAAAATAAAATAAAACTTAAACCAAAACTAAAATAAAAGAAACACTAAACCTAAAAATAAAATAAAATAAAACTAAACAAAAAAACAAACTAAACCTAAACTTAAACCTAAAATAAACTAAACTAAAGATCCTCAACTAAATAAATGATGTAAAATAAAATAAACTAAAGTAAATAAAAAATAAAAATAAACCTAGATAAAATAAAATAAAATAAACTATGATTTATTAAAATGACTAAAATAAAAGTAAACCTGGGGTTTGCTTAGTTTAAAATGGAAAATAAAAAAAAAGATAAAATACCCCAACCCTAAACCAAAACCTGGGCCACAGGCCAAACCCCAAAGACCCACAGGCCCTGTAGCCCTAGGCCTCCAAAAGGCCCTAAACCCAGGCTAGGCCCTAAGAGCCCAAAGGCCAAAGCCTAGACCTGGCTGCAGGCCAGGCCAGGCTCAGACCCAGACTTGAGCCCACAGGCCAAACCTTGGGGCTGAGCCTAAATAAGGCTTAAAGCTAGGCTAAAATATCTAAACATAGGCCAAAACTATAAAGATAAAATTCACTAAAAAGCCTAGGCTAGGCTAAGATATAAGACCTAAAAATAAACCAAGGTAAAACTTAAAACCTAAACCTGAAAATATAATAAAACCTAGGCTAATTAAAGATAAAATGAGCTTAAACTAAAAGATAAAATAAAGATAAAACTAAACTAGAGGTAGGCATACTGAGCCCTGACCTAAACCTAAAAGATAAACTAAGATAAAGACCTCAAAATAAGATAAATACCTAGATAAATAAACTAGATGGGATAAAAGATAAAATAACTTAGATAAAGATAAATAGATAAAATAATATAAAGATAAACTAAAATGACCTAGGCTTGCTAAAGCCCTAGCACCCTGATCCTAGGCCACTGCGTCCAGATCACTGAAGCAGCCACTGAGCCACTAGGCCCTGAGCTGACCACAGCCTGACCTGGGCCTGACGTAGCCCTAGGCTATGGCCCTGGGCCAACTCTGGAAAGGTTAAAAGGTTAAAAGGCTCTATCTAACCTAAACCAGCCCTGACAACTAAACCTGCATGACAGAGCCCAAAACCACAAAGGTAGATCCTAGGCCCACTCAGTATAAGACCCTACAAACTATAATGATAGGCTCTAGGCCCTAAACCCCAGACTACTGACCCAAACCTACTGAGCCAAAAGAAAGGATAATAACTGAGCTAAACTAAATAAAGACTTAAAATAAAATAAATAAAAGATTTAACTAAATAAGATAAAATAAAGATAAAAAACTAAACTAAAAAACCTAAACCTAAATAATAATAATAATAATATAATAAATAAAACTAAACAAAATAAAATAAATAAAACCAACTAAACCAAAAATATAATAAACTAAAAAAAACCTAAAATGGATAATAAAATAAAATAAACCTAAAATAAAATAAAATAAAACCTAATAAAACATATACAAAAAATAAACAAAAAATAAATATAAGATAAAACATAAACACTAAACTAAATATAAAAAAGCTAAACCTAAAATAAATAGATAAAATAAACCTAAACCTAAACTAAAATAAAATAAAACCCTAAACCTAAAATAAACTAAATCTAAAACCCTAAACTAAATAAAATAAAATCTAAAATAAACCTAACTAAACTAAAAATAAACCAAAATAAACATTAAATAAAATCTAAAACCTAAACAAAAATAAAATAAAACCTAAACCTAAACCTAAAACCAAAAATAAAACCTAAACAAAGATAAAATAAAAATAAAACTAAACTAAAATTAACATAAACTAAACTAAATAATAAACTAAAATAAATATACCTAAAATAAATATGCTAAATAACTTAAAATAAAATTAATAAATAAAATAAATTAAATTAATAAATATATCTAAATAAATTCAATGGCCTAAACCTGTTGGTTTGCTTGATTTTTTTTTTAAAACCCTAGGCCTTCAGAGCCACTCTAAACCTGAGTCCACAGGCCCTGAGCCCACAGGCCACAGATGGGTGGACCACTCCACAGGCCACTGACACTGGGCCACAGGCCCTATCCTTGACCTGAGCCCTAGTCATCACTAGATCCTGAGCACTGGGCCCCAGGCCACTGGACCACTGGCCCATCCACTGACTGGGCCATGAGCCCTGGCCTGGACCACAAAATCATAGGCCACTCTGACAGCCCAGGCCAGGCCCTAAACATTAAGGCTGGCTAGCCCTCTGACCCAGGCTAAGTGACAGCCCAGGCCACAGGCTCTGGATAACTCTGGGTTATACCACAAAACCATGGGCCCAGGCTAAACACTGAGCTAAACCTGGGCTCTAGCCCAGGCCCCAGCCACTGGGCCACTGAGCCCAAGACCATAAGATCCTGAGCCCCAGACCACACTTAACCTAAACTGAGCTAAATAAGACCTAAGATAAAATGGCTAAACTGACCTAAATAAGATAATAAAGATAAAATAATATAACATAAACTAAACTTAAACCTAAACAAAATAAAATAAAGATAAAAGTAAAAATAAACTAAAATAAATAAATAAAACCAAGAATAAACTGGAATAAAAGGTTAAATAAAATAATAACTAAACATAAAATATAAATAAAATAAACCTAAAATAAAATATAAACTAAATAATGGAACATAAACCTAAAAAAATAAACCTAAAATTAAATAAAAATAAACTTAAACCCTAAACTATAAAACCTAAACTTAAAAATAAATAAAATAAACTTAAACCTAAACTAAATAAAATATAAATAAATAAAACATAATCTAACCTAAAAAAACTAAACCTAAACTAAATAAAATAAAATAAACTAAAATAAACTTAAACTAAAAATAAAACCTAATATAAAAACCTAAACCTAAACCTATAAAATAAAATAAAATAAACCTCAACAAAAATAAACATAAACCTAAATATAAACTTAATAAAATAAACTAAAATAAAAACTCTAAACTAAAAATAAATAAACCTAAAATAAATAAAAATAAAAAGTAAACCAAAATAAAATAAAAAATTAAAAAACTAAAATAAATACAAATTAAACTAAATAAACTTAAAAAAAACCCTAAACCTACCATTTAGTTAATTTAAAAGAAAAAAATTTAAACCATAAATCCTAAACCTTAAACCCTAAACCCTAAACATACAACCCTAAACCGTAAAAATCCCTAAACTAAAACCTAAAATAACTAAATAAATTAAAAAATAAACCTAAACCTAAACCTAAACCCTAAGAATGGGTAGAACTTTGACGGCAGGAACATCATCATCAAATAGGTTCAATCTAGCTCTGACAGTGGAGGCGAATCCGAAGGCGGCTGTTATCGCAGTGTGGTGAGAGATCTTGAGGTGCTGGTGGATATAGAGCTTGTGGTCAGAGTAGCGGTGGTTATGGAGGCAGGAGGAGCGATGGATGTTACAGTCCTGCTAGTGGTGGAGGAAGAGATCGGGGATTTGATGGTGGATCTCGCTACTTGAGAGGCAGGGGTGGTTCTGATGGGAACTAGAGAAATTGAAGAACGGTCGATCCGATCTACTGCTTCTGGAATTGTGTCTTTACAATAGAGATGGTTCTAGTTATATAGTGTATTTCATTTTCTCTTTGCGTCCTCATTTTTTAACTATGTTGTCATTAGTGTCTTAGAAAACTATCTGTGTTACTTGGTTAATGAAATCAAAAAGAAGAAATGTTGAATCTCAATTTGTTCCCATTTTAAAAAAAAACCAAAAACCCTAAACCCTAAATTAAAACCTAAACCCTAAACTTATACTAAACCTAAACCACCTAAAAATCCAACCAACCTCCACTCCCAACCACCACCACCCTCCCTAAACTCTCATCCCACCCTCATTAAACCCTGACTAAATAAAATAAATTAAATATACTAAATAATCCACCTGATTTTAAATTTTAAAACCTTAAACCCTAAATCCTACCCTAACCCCAGATCACAAACCTGAGCCACAACCACTGCCAAACACCTGCAACCACAGGCCTTGGGCCACAACCCAGGCCCTGGGCAAACCACAAACTGAGCTGATGCTAATCTGGCTTTAAACCTAAACCCTACCTGACCTGGGCCCTACTCTAAAACCAAACCCTGGGCTCACAACTCCAAACCCCAGCCTTAAAAAACCTAAAACATCAAACCTAAACTAAATAAAACCAAAATATAAGATAAATAAAAACATAAACCTAAATAAAATAATAAAAATGATAAAATAAATACCTAAACTAAAGCCTAAACCTAAAAATAAAATAAAATAAAAAAATAAAGAAAATAAACTAAAATAAATTAAATCCTAAAACTAAAATAATATAAAATAAACCTAAGAATAAAAATCTTAATAAGATAAAAATTAAACATAAAATAAAAATAAAATAAACCTAAAATAAAATAAAATAAAAACCTAAACATAAAAAATAAACCTAATAATAAAACTTAAAAATAAATAAAAAAATAAAACCTAAATCATAAACTAGAAAAACTAAACCTAAAATAAAAATAAAATAAACAAAATAAAATAAACCTAAACCTAAACTAAATTAAAGTAAACTAAAATAAATAAAACTTAAACCTAGACCTAAATAAACTAAACCTAAACTAAACTAAAATAAAATGCACTAAAAGTAAAAAAAACCTAAACTAAAAAGTAAATCCTAAAAATAAACCTAAAATAAAAATTAAAATTAAACCTAAAAAAAATTAAAAGCCTAAACCTAAACTTAAAAATAAAAAATAAAACCTAAACCTAAAAAATAAAATAAAAATAAAACTAAAACCTAAACCTAAATCTAAAAAATAAACTAAATTAAAAAACCTAAGTTAAAATAAATAAACCTAAAATAAAACTAAACTAAATAAAAATAAAAATTAAATAAACTAAAATAAATAAAAAATAAACTAAATAAACATAAACCTACGAGTTTATTTAATTTATAAAAAAATTAAAAAAATAAAAAAACTCCTAACCCTAAACCCTAAACCATAGAACTAACCCAAAACCCAAAACCCTGACCCCTAAACCTGCGATCCTAAATGCTTAATCGTAAAGCCTAAAACCCTAAACCCTAAACCCTAAAACTAACCCAAAACCCTAAACCCTAACCCCTAAGCCCACGATCCTAAACGCTTAATCTTAAACACTAAAATCCTAAACCCTAAACCCTAAACCTTAAACCCTAAACCTTAAGAGCCTAAACCCTAAAACCCTAAACCTAAACCCTAAACCCTAAACCTACAACCTTAAACCCTAAACCCTAAAACCCTAAACCATAAACCCTAAAACATAAAATCCACAACCCTAAACCCTAAACCTTAAACCCCAAACCCTACAAATCTAAAAACTTACAAACCTAAAAATGTAAAAACCTAAAAACCTAAACCCTAAATCCTAAATCTTAAAAACCTGAAAACCTAAAGCTAAACTAAATAAAACTTAAAAATAAAATAAATAAAAATATCTAAACTTAAATTAAATTAAATAATAAAGGAAAATAAAAACTTAAACTAAAACTAAACCTAAACCTAAAAATAAAATAAAATAAAAAATAAATACTAAACAAAAATAAAATTAACAAAACCTCAACTAAACTAAAAAAATAAAATAAACCTAAAAATAAAAAACTTAAATAAAATAAAAACTAAATGAAAGATGAAAATAAAATAAACCTAAAATAAAATAAAATAAAAAACTAAACCTTAAAAGGAAACCTAAAAATTAACAAAAACCTAAACCCTCAACTAAAAAGAAACCCTAAACCTAAAACAAACAAAATAATATAACCCAAAACCAAAACTAAAATAAATAAAACCTAAACCTAAAACTAAAATAAAAAAACCTAAACTCTAAACTAGAAAATAAAACCTAAAAATAAACCTAAAATAAAAACTTAAAACCTAAACATAAAAAATAATATAAAAACTTGAACCTAAACCTAAAAATTAAAAATAAAACCTAAACCTAAAAAATAAAATAAAAATAAAACTAAACTAAAAAATAAGCAAAAACCTAAATCTAAACAAAAAAACCTTAAGTAAAAAACTTAAACTAAAATAAAAAGTAAACCTAAATAAAATAAAAATAAAATAAACTAAAATAAATAAAAAAATAAACTAAATAAACCTTAATCTATAGTTTACTTAGTTTTTTAAAATGAACTTTAAAACTAACCCTAGACCCAAAACCCTAAAATAAACAAAAACCCTAAACCCTAAACCCTACAACCAAAACCCTATAAAACCATAAACCCAAAACCCTAAACACTAAACCCTAAATCTTAAACCCTAAAACCCTAAACCCTGAACCTTGAACCCTAAACCTTAAACCCTAAACCCTAAACCCTAAACCCTAACCCTATAACTTAAACCCTAAATCCCAAACCCTAAACCCAAACTTAAAGTTACTAAATAAATAAAAAATAAACCTAAACCCTAAAACCTAAAAAACCTAAACCTAAACCCTAAGAATGGGTGAAACCTTGACGATAGGAAAATAACCCCTCAATCAGGCACAATCTAGATCTGATGGTGGAGACGAAGGCAGAGGCAATGATTATCGTAGTGGTGGTGTGGGATCTGTAGGTGCTGGTGGATATGGAGCTGGTGGTCAGAGCAGTGATGGTTATGGAGGCGGGAGGAGCAATAGAGGTTACAGTCGTGGTGGTGGTGGAGAAAGAGATCAGGGATATGATGGTGGATCTCGCTACTCGAGAGGCTGGGGTGGTTTTGATGAGAACTGGAGAAACTGAAGAATGGCCGATGGTTATGATGGTGGTTCTGCTGCTTATTGAATTGTGTCTTTACAGTAGAGACGATTCTAGTTATCTAGGGTTTTAGATTTTCTCTATGTGTGCATAATTTTTATTTATGTCATCACTTGTGTCTTAGAATACATGGTGTGTTACTTGGTTGATGAAATCAAAAAAAAATGTTGAATCCAAATTTGTTCTTTATTAAATAAATAAAAATAAACCAAAAACCCTAAATCCTAAACTAAAACCTAAACCCTGCACCTAAAACCAAAAACCCAAAACCTTAAAAATAAAAAAAACCCTAACTCTAAACCTTAAACCCTAAACCCTAAACCTACAACCCTAAACCCAAAACCCTAAACCGTAAACCCTAAAGCATAAACACAAAATGTTATACCTTAAACCATAAACCCTAACCCTAAACCCTAATCCTTAAAACCCTAAACCCTACAACCATAAACCCTAATCCCAAAACCCTAAACACTAAACCATCCTAAACCCTAAACCCTAAAACCTAAGAACCTAATCCTAAAATATAAAAATAAAACTCAACTAAAATAAACCAAAACAAAACGTGTGCTAAAAAATAAATTGAATTAAAACCTAAACTAAAATTAATAAACCTAATATAAATAAACTAAGCTAAATAAAAAAATAAACCTAAGTAAAATAATAAAAAAACTAAAATTTAAAAAAACTAAGTAAACCAAATAAACCTAAACTTACGAGTTTACTTAATATAAAAAAAACCCAAAACCCAAAATCTTAAACCTTAAACCCTAAACCCTAAATTATAAAACTAACCTTAAACCCTAAACCTTAAACCTAAAACACTAAACCTACAACCCTAAACCTAAACCCTAAACCTAAACCTAAACCTAATCCACCCTAAACCTACCCAGCCCAAAACATAAACCTAAAGTAACTAAATAATTTTAAAAATAAACATAAACCCTAAGAATGGGCAGAACCTTGATGGCCAAAACATCACTGTCAACCAGGCTCATTCTAGATTTGGTAGTTGAGGTGAAGGCAGAGGGGGCAATTATCATAGCTATGGTGGGGGATCTGAAGGTGCTGGTGGATATAGAGTTGGTGGGTAATTAATTGGTTATGGAGGCGAAGAATTGACAATGGTTACACCATGGTGGTGGGAGGAGAGATCCGGATATGATGGTGGATCCTTCTACTCGAGATGTCGGGGTAGTTCTGATGGGAACTAAAGAAACTGAAGAACGACCAATCCGATCGCTTATGGAATTGTGTCTTTACAGTAGAGACGGTTCTAGTTATCTTGGGTTTTTGATTTGCTCTATGACTGCTTTTGTTTATCTCTGCCATCGCTTGTGTCTTAGAGAACTTGGTGTGTTACTTGGTTGACAAAATCAAAAAAAAGAAATGTTGAATCTAAATTTGTTCTCTAATAAAAATAAAAAAGCCAAAAACCCTAAACCCTAAACTAAAACCTGAACCCTAAACCTAAAACCTAAACCGTAAACCCTAAACCCTAAAACTAACCCTATACCCTAAACTCTAAACCCTAAACCCTAAAACTAACCCTAAACCCTAAACATACAACCTAAATCATAAACCTAAAACCCTAAAACCTAAACTCTAAACCATAAATCTTAAAACCTAAAGCCCTAAAACCCTAAACTCTAAACCCTAAACCCTAAGCCCTAAACCCTAACCCTAAACCTAAACCTAAAGTAACTAAATAAATTAAAAAATAAACATAAACCCTAAAACTTAATAAACCTAAACCCTAAGATTGGGTAAAACTTTGATGGCAAGAACATCACCGTCAACCAAGCTCAGTCTAGAATTGGTGGTATAGGCGAAGGTGGAGGCGACAGTTACCGTAATGGTGGTGGGGTATCTGGAGGTGTTGGTGGATATGGAGGTGGTGGTCAGAGCAGTGGTGGTTATGGAGGCAGGAGAAATGACAGAGGTTACAGGCATAGTGGTGACGGAGGTAAAGATCGGGGATATGATGGTGGATCATGCTACTCGAGAGACCGATGTGGTTTTGATGGGAACTGGAGAAACTAAAGAACGGTCGATCCGATCTACTGCTTATAGAATAGTGTCTTTATAGTAGACACAATTCTAATTATCTAAGGTTTTTAATTTGTTCTATGCGTGCTCATCTTTTATCTATGTCATCGCTTTGTGTCTTAGAAAACTTGTTGTGTTACTTGGTTGATGAAATAAAAAATAGAAATGTTGAATCAATTTGTTCTCTGTTAAAAATAAAAATAAAAACAAAAACCCTAAACCTTAAACTAAAACTTTAACCCTAAACCTAAACCCTAAACCCTAAACTCTAAACCCTAAATCGTAAAACCTACAATGCTAAACCCTAAACCCCAACCCCTAAACGTAAACCTTAAACCATAATCCCTAAACCCAAAAAAGTTAAACAAAATAATACCTCAAAATATAATAAATAAATAAACCTAAACCTAGATAAAATAATAAAGTCAAATGAAATAAAATACTAAACTAGAACCTAAAACTAAAAGTAAACTTAAAAATAAAATAAAACAAAAAAATAAAAGCTAAACTAAAATAAAAGAAATAAAAACCTAAACTCAACTAAAATAATTAAACCTAAAAAAGAAAGCTAAACAAAAAATAAAAAATAGAATAAACCTAAATTAAAATAAAATAAAAACTAAATAAAAACCTAAACCTAGAAAATAAACCTAAAAATAAATAAAAAATAAACCTAAACCTAAACTTTAAACTAAAAGAAAAACCTAAACCTAAAATAAAAAAAATAAAATAAACCAAAACCTAAACTAAAATAAACTAAACTAAATAAATAAAACCTAAACTTAAACTTAAAATAAACTAAACCTAAACCCTAAACTAAACAAAATAAAATAAACTAAAAATAAACCTAAACCTAAACTAAAAAAATAACTAAAAATAAACCTAAAATAAAAACCTAAAACAATACAATAAAAACCAAAATCTAAACCAAAAAATAAAATAAAAATAAAACTAAACTTAAAAATAAACATAACCTAAACTTCAACTTAAAAAATAAACTAAAATAAAAAACCTAAAAATTAAAACTAAAATAAATAAAATAAACTAAATAAAATAAAAAAATAAACTTAAATAAAATAATAATAATAAACTAAACTAAATAAAAAATATACTTAAAAAACCTAAATCTACCGCTTTACTTAATTTAAAAATAAACCTGAACTAAAACTAGAACCCTAAACCAAAAACCTATAACATAAACACTAAACCTTAAGCACTAAAAATAAAAAATAACAACAAGAACAAGAATCCTTAACTAGGTGGGTTGGCTACATGAATCCTTCATCTCCATTGTGTCTTATTATGTGTCAAATTCTCATTTAAATCAAGTACACTAAGATCATTTTTTATACATCTTAACCAAGTCTTTTTAGGTCTACCTCTACCTTTCTTAACATAAGGCAAATCTAATGAATCTACTCTCCTAATCGGGTCATCGGATGACCGATGCTTTATGTTGCCAAACCATCTAAGGTGACTCTCCCTAATCTTATCTACCACTGGAGCTACTCCAACATTTTCTCGAATATACTCATTTTACATTCTATCTCTATGAGTAAAGCCACTCATCCACCTAAGCATCCTCATCTCTCGTAACACTTAACTTAGTGTTATGCTTCTCTTTAACATACATTAAGTCATCAGTCTTACCACCATCTTATAAAGTTTTCCCTTAAGTTTAAGTGGAACTTTTCTATCACATAATAGGCCAGATGCATTCCTCCACTTCAACCATCCAACTTAAATTCTACTAATAACATCGCCATCTATTTCACCATCATTTTGAACAATAGAGCCTAAATATCTGAAATGGTCACTCTTATTAATGACTTGTTCACCTAATGTCATAATACTACCACTAGAACTTCTACAACTAAAACTACACTCCATATATTCAATTTTAGATCTACTTAAATGAAAACCTTTAGACTCTAGAGTTGACCTCCATAATTCAAGTTTTTGTTGGACTCCCTCTCTAGTCTTATCAACAAGAAGAATGTCATCAGCAAAAAGCATACACCAAGGTACATCTTCTTGTAAATGCCCAATAAGAACATCCGTAACTAAAGTAAAAAAGATAAGGGCTTAAAGTTGATCCCTGATGTAATCCAACTGAAATAGGAAAATATTTTATCAATCCTCCTTGTGTTTGGACACAAGTAGCTCTAGTATACATATCCTTAATGACTTGAATATAACCAATATTAACTCTTTCTATCTAGAACTCTCCAAAGAACATCTCTTGAAACTTTATCATAAGATTTCTCTAAAAATAAATATCATATGTACATCCTCCTTACTTTCTCTATGCTTCTCCATCAAACCCCATAACAAATGTATAGCATCCATATTAGATCTACGCATGAAACCAAAGACAGAGAAACTTCTATATCACATCGTAACCTATGCTCAATTACTCTCTCCCATAATTTTAATGTATGGCACATTAACTTAATTCCTCTATAATTTGCACATTCATGTGCATCACCTTTTTTCTTAAATATAGGAACCAACAAACTCTTTCTCCACTCATCTGACATCTTTTTAGTCTTTATAATGACATTAAAAGATTTGTAAGCCAAGAAATTCCTTGATCTCCTAAACATTTCCACACTTCTATTGGAATATTATCCGGTCCTCTGCTTTTCCACATTTCATTTTATTTAAAGCTTCACTAACTTCAGATTTACTAATACGACAATAAAAATGAAATTCTCTATTTTATTTATATTGCTAAAATTAGTACTTTCAGATCCTTCATTGAAAAGTTTATCAAAATACCTCATCCACCTATTTTCAATATCCCTTTCTAAAAAAAGCATTTTATTGTTTTCATCCATAATACCCCTCACTTGAACGATGTCTTTACTTCTCCTATCTCTTTGGTTGGCTTACTTATACATACATTTTTCACCTTCTTTGGTATCTAATCTATTCTATAAATCACTAAAAGCTAAATTTTTGCATCTTATATTGCTCTCTTAGAATCTCTACAGGCCACTTTATATCATTCCCAATTCTCTGAGTTTTTACATCTAAACCAAATTTTATAACAATACTTCTTATTTTTTTATCTTTTCTTGCACACTCTGACTCCACCACCAACAATTCTTATTAAAAGAAGCTTTTCCTTTTGATTCTCCAAGCACATCTTTAGCAACTTGCTTAATTTCACTTGTTATTTTTTCCCACATAATGTTAGCTTCCTCATGAACATCCCAAATTCTAATCTCTTGTAGCTTGCTCTTAAAAATATTTTTTTTGTGTTCTTTAAGTGTCCCCATGTAATTCTAGGACAATAATTTGGTTTATTTTTTCTCTTACAACCTTTCATCTTAAAATCTAAAACTAACAATCGATGTTGGGTACTTAGATTTTCACTTGGAATGACCTTATAATCTTTACAATCTAAACGATCTATTTTTCTTATCAGAAAATAATCAATCTGTATTTTACTAGATCCATTTTATAAGTAATAATATGTTCATCTCTTTTCTTAAATAAAGTGTTAGCAACTACAAAATCATAAGATAAAGCAAAATCTAATATATTCTTACCTTCTTCATTAGTCACTCCAAATCCATGAATACTTCTAAAATCTTCTACCACTCTACCAACATGTCCATTTAAATCTTCTCCAATAAATACTTTTTCTTCAAGGGGTATCTTTTGTATTAATCCCTCTAATTCATTCCAAAAAATTTCTTTTGCGCTTACCTCCAAACCTATTTGAGGAGCATAGACACTTATAACTTTGATAATCTTAGTATCAACAATAATCTTTAAAGCTATACTTCTATCTCCACATCTATTAATATTTATAACATTATACTTCAAACTTTTATCTATAATCACACCTACACTATTTCTAGTTCAACTTTTACCTGAATACCAAAGTTTAAAACCTAAACTATCAATCTCCTTGGCTTTCTCCCCAACCCATTTAGTTTCTTGAACACATAAAATATTTATCTTTCTATGAACCATAATATCTATTAATTCCATTAATTTACCTGTAAGAGTACCTATATTCCAAGATCCTAACCTAATTCTTGTTTCATGGACTAACTTCTTTTCCCTAAAAATAAAAAATAAAATAAAACAAAATAAAATAAACCCTAACCCTAAACCATAAACCTTAAATCTAACCCTAAACCTAAAACCCTAAACCCTAAACCTATAACCCTAAACCCTAAACCCTAAACCTTAAATCCTAAAGCCTAAAGCCTAAAGCATAAACCCTAAAGCCTAAACCCTAACCCCTAAAACCCTAAACCCTAAACCCTAAACCCTAAATCCTAAAACCCTAAACCCTAAACACTAAACCTGAAACCCTAAACCTAAAAACCTAAAACTAAAAAATAAAATAAAAATTAAACTTAACTAAAAAATAAACCTAAACCTAAACCTAAACCTAAAAAATAAACTAAAGTAAAAAACCTAAACTAAAATAAATAAACCTAAAATAAATAAACTAAATTAAATAAAAATAAACTTAAACATAAATAAAATAAAATAAAAACTGAAGCTAAAACCTAAACCTAAACATAAAATTAAAATAAAATAAAAAATAAAAATAAATTAAAATAAAATAAATATAAACCTAAAATAAACTATAAAATAAAATAAACCTAAAAATAAAAACCTAAATAAAGTAAATAGTAAAAGAAAAATAAAAATAAAATAAACCTAAAATAAAATAAACTAGAAATAAACTAAAATCCAAAACCTAAAAACTAAACCTAAAAATAAAATGTAAAAATAAATAAAGAAATAAAACCTAAATTTAAACTTAAAAAAAAGCCTAAACCTAAAATAATAAAATAAAATAAACTTAAACCTAAATAAAAATAAACTAAACTAGAATAAATAAAACCTAAACCCTAAACCCTAAACTAAATAAAATAAAATAAACTAAAAATAAACCTAAACCTAAACTTAAAAATAAAACCTAAAAAATAAACCTAAAATAAAAACCTAAAAAAATAAAATATGCATGTAAACCTAAACCTAAAAAAATAAAATGAAAATAAAGATAAACTAAGAAAAAAACATAAACCTCAACCCAAACCTGAAAAATAAACTAAAATAAATAAAAATGAAAAAGAAACTAAATAAACTTAGAAAAAAACTAAATAAACTAAATAAACCTAAACTTGCCACTTAACTAAAAAAATCTAAAAAACCTAAAAAACCCTCAACCTAAAATAAAGCCTTAACCCTAAACCCCAAACCCTAAAAAACCCTACACCTTAAACCCTAATCCCTAAAACCCTAAACCTAAACACTAAAAAACCATAAACCCTAAACCCCAAACACTAAACCCTAAACTAACCCAAACCCTAAACCCTAAACCCTAACCTAACCCTAAACCCCCTACAACCATAAACCTTAAACACTAAACCCTAAATCCTAAACCCTCAAAACCCAAAACCCTAAATCCTAAACACTAAAACTTAAACCCTAAACCATAAAATCTAAACCCTAGCCTTAAACCCTAAATAACAACAACAACAATAATAAGCCATAATCCCACTTGGGTGGCTCATGAATCCTGCCTCCATCAGGTCCTTATGTGTCCTCATTTAAATCAAGTATACTAAGATCATTTTTTATACATCTTAACCATGTCTTTTAGGTCTACCTCTACCTTTCTTAACATAAGGATCTAATGCATCTACTCTCCTAATCTGTCATCTGACGGCTTTATGTTAAACCATCTAAGGCGACTCCCCTATTATTATCTCCTAGAGCTACTAACTTTTCCCGAATATACTCTTTTGCATTATATCTCTAAGAGGCCACTCATCCACCTAAGCATCCTCATCTGTAACACTTAACTTAATCTTATGCTTCTCTTTATTACAACATTCTCACCATAAGGCATTACTGTCTTACCACCATCTTATAAAATTTTCCCTTAAGTTTAAGTGGAACTTTTCTATCACATAAGAGATGCATTCCTCCACTTCAACCATCCAACTTGAATTCTACTAATAACATCTCCATTTATTTCACCATCATTTTGAACAATAGAGCCTATAAACGCCACTCTTATTAAAAGACTTGTTCACCTAATATCACAACACTACCACTAGAACTTCTACAACTAAAATTACACTCCATATATTCAGTTTTAGATCTACTTAAACAAAAAACCTTTAGACTCAAGGTTGACCTCCATAATTCAAGATTGGACTCCCTCTCTAGTCTTATCAACAAGAAGAATGTCATCAGGAAAAAGCATACACCAAGGATCATGTTGTTGTAAAAGCCTAGTATGAACATCCATAACTAAAGTAAAAAAGATAAGGGCTTAAAGCTGATCCTTGATGTAATCCAACTGAAATAGAAAAATATTTTATCAATCCTCCTTGTGTTTGGACACAAGTAATAGATCTAGTATACATATCCTTAATGACTTGAATATAACCAATATTAACCTTTTCGTCTAGAACTCTCCAAAGAACATCTCTTGAAACTTTATCATAAGCTTTTCTAAATCAATAAATATCATATGTAGATCCTCCTTACTTTTCAACACTCATTGTCATCCCAAGTCCTAAAAAGTGGAGGGTTGCGTTAGTAGTCTACAACCAAATAAAACTTGTTAAAATAATCATGACATGAATCCTTAAACCCTAAACCCTAAATAAAAATAAAAAATAAAATAAACTAACATAAATAAAAAATAAACTAAAAAATAACCTAAACCTATTAGTTTACTTAATTTTTTTTTAAAAAAAAATATCATAAACCTTAAACCCAAAACCCTAAATTCTAAATCCAAAATCCTAAACCCTAACTCTAAACCATAAAACTAACCCTGAACCCTAAACCCTAAACTTATACACCCTAAACCCTAAACCCTAAACCCTAAATACTAAATTAACCCTAAACCCTAAACCCTAAACACTAAACCCTATCAACCTAAATAATAATAAACCCAAAAACTAAACCCTAAACTATAAACTAACCTAAATCCTAAGCTAACCTAAACTAAACCTAAACTAAAAAAACCCTAAACTAAGCTAAACACTAAATCCTAAATCTAAAACCCTAAACCTTAAATCCTAAACCGTAAAACCCTAAACCCTAAAACCCTAAACCCAAAACCCTAAACCGTAAACACTAAGCCTTAAAAACCTAAACCTAAACTAAATAAAACCTAAAAATAAAATAAATAAAGAAACCTAAATCTAAATAAAAACCTAAATAAAAACCTAAACCAAAACCTCAAATTAAAATAAAATAACCTAATAAAAATAAACTAAACTAAAATAAATGAAAACCTAAACTAAATTAAGAAATAAAATAAACCTAAGAATAAAAAAACCTAAATATAATTAAAATTAAATGTAAAATAAATAAAAAATAAACCTAAAATAAAAAAAATAAAAACTAAATAAAAACCTAAACCTAAAAGATAAATCTAAAAATAAAACCCAAACCCTAAAATAAAAATAATAACTAAACCTAAACTAAAAATAAAATAAACAAAATAAAATAAACCTAAACATAAACTAAAATAAACTAAACTAAAATAATTGAAACCTAAACTTAAAATAAATCATATCTAAACTCTAAAATAAAATAAACTAAAAGTACACCTAAACCTAATCTAAAAAATAAAAAACTAAAAATAAACCTAAAATAAAAACCTAAAACCTAAACCCTAAACCCTAAACCTTAAAAAGCTAAAAACCTAAACCTATACTAAATAAAACCTAAAAATAAAATAAATAAAAAAACTTAAAGCACAATAAATAAAATAAAATAAAATAAAAACATAAACTAAAACCTAAACCTAAACCTAAAGCTAAAAAGAAAAAATAAATAAATATTAAAAACTATTCTAAAATAAAATTAATAAAAGCCTAAACTAAACTAAAAAAATAAAAAACCTAAATAAAATAAAAACTAAACTAAAAATTAAAATAAAATAAACTTAAAATAAAATAAAATAAAAACTAAATAAAAACCTAAACCTAAAAAATAAACCTAAAAGCAAATAAAAAAACCTAAACCTAAAATAACAATAATATAAACCTAAACCTAAACTAAGATAAACTAAACTAAAGTAAAACCTAAAACCTAAACTAAAAAAAAAACCTAAACCTAGACCAAAATAAAATAGAATAAAACAAACTAAAATAAACCTAAACCTAAACTAAAAAAAATACACCTGAAAACCTTAAATAAGAACCTAAAACCTAAACCTAAAAAAAAATTAAAATATAAGAAACCTAAACCAATATAAATAAAACTTAAACCAAAAAATAAAATAAAATAAAACTAAACCTAAATAATAAACTAAAATAAATTAACCTAAAATAAATAAACTAAACTAAAAAAAATAAAAATAAACCTAAATAAAAATAAAAAATAAAAAAATAAAAAAAACTATAATAAATAAAAAATAAATTAAATAAACTTAAACCTACTAGTTTACTTAATTTAAAAAAATTAAAAATTTAAAAAAAAAATAAAACAAACAAAACCTAAACCTAAACCCTAAACCCTAAATTAAATCCTAAACCTAAACTCTAAACCTAAACACTAAACCATAAACCCTAAACCCTAAACCCTAAACCCTAAACCCTAAAACCTAAAAAATAAAATAAAAACCTAAACCTAAACATCCAAATAGAAAATAAAACCTAAACTTAAAAAATAAAATCAAAAGAAATCTAAACTAAAAAATAAACATAAACCTAAGCCTAGAAATAAAATATAAACTAAAATAAAAAAACTAAATTAAAATAAGTAAACCTAAAATAAATAAATCAAACAAAATAAAAAAAATAAACTTAAATAAAAAGAAAAAATAAAATAAATAAAAAAAATAAAAAATGAACTAAATAATTAAATAAATCTAAACCTACCTATTTACATTTTTTTTTTTTGGAAAATAATCTTAAACCCTAAACCCTAAATCCTAAACATACAACCCTGAATCCTAAACCCTAAACCCTAAACCCTAAAAAACCCTAAGCCCTAAACTAACCTGAACTCGAATCCCTAAACAATAAACCCTAACCCTAACCCTAAACCCTAAAGCTTAAACCCTAAATCCTAAACTATCACTAAACCCTAAGATAACCCTAAACCCTAAACCCAAAACCCTCACAACCCTAAAGCCTAAACACTAAACCCAAAACCCTAAATCCTAAATCCTAACCCTAAACCCTAAACCTTAAAACCTAAACCGTAAAACCCTAAACCCTAAAAACCTAAAAACTTAAGCATAAACTAATAAAACCTAAAAATAAAATAAATAAATATAACCCAAACCTAAATAAAATTAAAAAATAAAATAAAAACCTAAACTAAAACCAAAACCTAAACCTAAAAATAAAATAAAATAAAAATAAAAATAAACTAAAATAAAATAAAGAAAAAGCTAAACTACACAAAAAATAAAATAAACCTAAGAAGAAAAAACATTAATAAGATGAAAACTAAACATAAATAAAAATAAAATAAAATAAAAACTAAATTAAAACTTGAACCTAAAAAATAATCCTAAAAATAAAGCCCAAAAATAAATAAAAAGTAAAACATAAACCTTAAACTAAGAAAAAACTTAAACCTAAAATAAAAATACACTAGGAAACTTCTTGGAGCTTAGACTTATGAGAAACGAAGAGAACTATCAATGCAACTATTAATGTGATTATACCTAGGCTCACCGCTTCGTGCCTAGTACACAAATAAACAAAATAAAATAAACTTAAACCTAAACTAAAATAAACTAAACTAAAATAAATAAAACCAAAACCTAAACCTGAAATAAACTAAACCTAAACTTAAACTAAATAATATAAAATAAACTAAAAATAAAAAGAAACCAAAACTAAAATATAAAATGTAAAAAATAAATCTAAAATAAAAACCTAAAACCTAAACCTAAAAAAGTAAAATTAAAACATAAATGTAAAAAAAATTAAACCTAAACTTAAACCTAAAAATAAACTAAAATGAAAACCTAAACAAAATAATTAAACCTAAAATAAATAAACTAAACTAAATAAAATAAAAATAAAAATAAAATATAAACTAGGTAAACTAAATAAACTTAAACCTATAGGTATACTTAATTTTTAAAGAAAAAACCCTAAACTTTAAATTCGAAACCCTAAACCCAAAAACTAATCCTAAACCCTAAACCTTAAAAAAACCATAAACTCTAAATCCCAAACCTTAAACCCTAAAAGCATAAAGCCTAAAACTCTAATCCCTAAACCCTAAACCCTAAACCTTAAACCCTAAACCCTAAAACTAAAACTAAAACTAAAGTAACTAAATAAATTAAAAAATAAACCTAAACCCTAAAACCTAATAAACCTTAACCTAAACCTAAACCCTAAGAATGGGCATAACCTCGATAAACAACATTGTCAACCGGCTTAATCTAGATCTAGCGATGGAGGTGAAGGTGGAGGCGACATCATGGTGGTGGGGATCCGGATGTCCGGTGGATATTGAGGTGGTGGTCAAAGCAGTCGTGATTATGTAGGCGGGAGGAGCGACTGAGGTTACTGCCATGGTGGTGGTAAAGGTAGAGATCGGGGATTTGATGGTGGATCCCGCTACTCGAGAGGCCAAGGTTGATCCGATCTGCTGCTTATGGAATTGTATCTTTACAGTATAGACGATTCTAGTTATCTAGGGCTTTTGATTTACTCTATGTGTGCCCATTTTTTTATCTATGTCCTCTCTTCTGTCTTAGAAAACTTGGTGCGTTACTTGGTTGATGAAACCAAAATGAAGAACTACTAAATCTTAATTTATTCTCTGTTATAAGAAAAACCATAAACCATAAACCCTAAACTAAAACTTAAACCCTAGACTTAAAACCTAACCCTAAACCCTAAAAACCTTAAACCCTAAACCCTAAACCTTATACCCTAAAACCCTAAATCGTAAATGCTAAACCCTAAACCCTAAAATCTAAAACCTAAACCCTAAACCCCAAACCCTAAACCCTAAACACTAAATCCTAAACCCTCAACTAACCCTAAATGCTAAACCCTAAACCCAAAAAAGCTAAAAACTTAAACCTAAACTAAATAGATCCTGAAAATAAAATAAATAAAAAAACTTGAACCAAAATAAAATAAGAAAATAAAATGAAATAAAAACATAAAGTAAAACCTAAACCTAAACCTAAACCTAAAAAGAAAATAAAATAAAAAATAAAACTAAACCTAAACCTAAAATTAAAATTAAAAAACCTAAATAAAATAAAATAAAATAAAACCTAAACCTAAAAAATAAACCTAAAATAAAACCTAAAATATAAAACCTAAACCCTAAACTAAAAAAAACATAAACCTAAAATAAAATAAAATAAAATTAAATAAATAAAAACTAAACCCTAAAATTAAATAAACTAAAATAAACCTAAACCTAAACTAAATAATACAACCTAAAATAATCCTAAAATAAAACCAAAACCTAAACATAAAAAATAAACCTAAACCTAACCAAAAAAATAAAAAAAAAACAAACCTAAATGAGAAAATAAAATAAAATAAAACTAAACTAAAAAATAAACTAAAACTAAACTTAAAAAAATAAACTAAAATAAATAACCCTAAATAAATAAACCAAAAAATAAAAAAAATAAAACATAAACCTAAATAAAATAAAAATAAAATAAACTA
The DNA here is from genome assembly GCA_021442155.1 of Cymbidium sinense. Classification (NCBI taxonomy): domain Eukaryota; kingdom Viridiplantae; phylum Streptophyta; class Magnoliopsida; order Asparagales; family Orchidaceae; genus Cymbidium; species Cymbidium sinense. The sequence goes on from CM038214.1 coordinate 151,895,657, forward strand.
AAATAAATAAAAAATTAATTAAATAAACCTAAACCTATCAATTTTTTTTTTTTTAAAAAAAAACCCTAAACACTAAACCCTAAACCTTAAACCCTAAATCCTAAACCCTAAACTCCAAACCCTAAACCCTAAACCCTAACCTTAACCCTAAGCCATAAACCCTAAAGCCAAAACCCTAAAATCCTAAACCCTAAACCCTAAACTAACCCTAAACACTAAACCCTAAACCCTAAAAACCATAAACCCTAAACCCTAAACCCTAAACTAACCCCAAACCCCATGATAACCCTAAACCTTAAACCCTAAAAACCCTAAGCCTAAAGCTTAAACATTAAACCCTAAACCCTAAGCCCTAACCCTAAACCTTAAACCCTAAAACCCTAAACCCTAAACCCTATACCATAAACACTAAACCCTAAAAACCTAAAAACCTAAACCTAAACTAAATAAAACCTAAAAATAAAATAAATAAAAAATCTAAACCTAAACAAAATAAATAACATAAAATAAAATAAAAACTTAAACTAAAACTTAAACCTAAACTTAAACTTATAAATAAAATTAAAATAAAGAATAAAAATAAGCTAAAATAAAATAAAGAGAAACCTAAACTAAATTAAAAATAAAAAAACTAAGAATAAAAAGCCTTAATAAAATAAAAACTAAACTTGAAATAAAATTAAAATAAACCTAAACTAAAATAAAATAAAAACTAAATAAAATCCTAAACCTAAAAAATAAACCAAAAAATAAATTAAAAATAAAACCTAAAACCTAAACCTAAAAAAATAAAATAAAAACCTAAGCCTAAACTTAAAATTAAAAAGTTAAACCTAAACCTAAAAAATAAAAAAAAATAAAACTCAACTAAAAAATAAACCTAAACCTAAACTTGAACCTAAAAAATAATCTAAAATAAGCAACCTAAACTAAAATAAATAAACTAAACTATATAAAAAAAACCTAAATATAAATAATAAAATAAAATAATCTCAAATAAATAAAAAATAAACTTAAACTCTAAACCCTAAACCCAAAACCCTAAACCATAAACCCAAACCCTAAAACCTTAAAACCCTAAAACCCTAAACCCTAAAACTATAAATCATAAACGTTAAACCCTAAACCCTAAACCCTAAAACATAAAACCTACAACCCTAAACCCTAAACACCAAATTCTAAACTAACCCTAAACCCTAAAAGCTAAACTAACCCTAAACTCAAAACCCTAAACTAACCCTAAACCCTAAGAATGGACAGAACCTTGACAGTAGAAACATTACATCAACTAGACTCAGTCTAGATCTAGAAGTGGAGGTGAAGGCAGAGGCAGCGGTTATCATAATGTTGGTGGGGGATCTGGAAGTGCTGGTGGATATGGAGGTGGTGGTCAGAGAAATGGTGGTAATGGTGGCGGGAGGTGCAACGGAGGTTACAATCATGGTGGTGACAAAGGGAGAGATCAAGGATATGATGGTGGATCCCATTACTCGAGAGGTAGGGGTGGTTCTGATGGGAACTAGAGAAATAGAAGAACGACCAATCTGATCTACTTCTTATGAAATTATGTCTTTATAGTAGGGAGGTTCCAATCATCTAGGGTTTTTGATCTGCTCTATGGATGCTCATTTTTTATCTATGTCATCACTTGTGTCTTAGAAAACATGGGTGCTACTTGGTTCATGAAATCAAAAAAGAACAAATATTGAATGAATTTATTCTCTGTTAAAAATTAAAAAAACCTTAAACCCTAAACCCTAAACCTTAAACTAAAACTTAAACCCTAAACTTAAAACCTAAACCCTAATCCGTAAACTTGAAACCCCACACCCTAAACCCTAAACCTTAAAAAGCTAAAAACCTAAACCTAAAATAAATAAAAACAAAAAATAAAATAAATAAAAAACCAAAACCAAAATAAAATAAAATAATTAAATTAAATTAAAACATTAACTAAAAGCTAAACCAAAACACAAACATAAATGTAAACCTAAAAAGAAAATAAAATAAAAAATAAAAATTAAACTAAAATAAAATAAATAAAAACCAAAACAAAACTAAAAAAATAAAAAACCTAAATAAAGTAAAAACTAAACCTAAAATAAAAATAAACTAAACATAAAATAAAATATAATAAAAACTTAATAAAAACCTAAACCTAAAAAGTAAACCTAAAAATAAAACTAAAAAAACCTAAATCAGAACTAAAAAAAACATAAACCTAAAATAAAATAATAAACAAATTAAAATAAACTTAAACCTAAATTAAATTAAATTAAACTAAAATAAATAAACCTAAACCTAAAATAAACTAAACCTAAACCTAAACCTAAACCTAAACTAAATAAAATAAAACTTAAAATATGAAACCAAAACTAAAAAAAAACCTAAAAAAAAAAATCAAAATAAAACCTAAAAAATAAAATAAATAAACCTAAACTAAAAAAATAAAAAAACAAACCTAAACCTAAAAATAAAATAAAATAAAACTCAACTAAAAAATAAACTTGAACCTAAAAAATAAACTAAAATAAAACCTAAACTAAAATAAATAAAACTAAAATAAAAAACTAAAAAAATAAAAATAAAAAGCAAACCTAAATAAAATAAAAATAATATAAACTCAAATACATAAAAAATAAACTAAATAAACTTAAACCTACTGTTTACTTAATTTTTTTTTAAAACATAAATTCTAAATCCTAAACCCTAAACCCTAAAACCTAAACCTACAACCCTAAACCCTAAACCCTAAACCATAAACCCTAAACCTAAACCCTAAATCATAAACCCTAAACCCTAAAACCCTAAACCTTAAGCCCTAAACCCTAAACTTGAAACCCTAAAACTTACAACCCTAAACTCTAAATGCTAAACTGACCCTAAACCCTAAACCCTAAGAATGGGCAGAACCTTAATGCTAGGAACATCACCGTTAACTAGGCTCAGTCTAGATCTGGGATGGAGGTGAAGGGGGAGGTGGCAGTTATCATAATTGTGGTGGGGGATCTAGAAGTGGTGGTGGATATGGAGGTGGTGGTCAGAGTTGTGGTGGTTATGGAGGTAGGAGGAGCAACGGAGGTTACAGCCATGGTGGTGACAGAGGGTGAGATTGGGGATATGAAGGCAGATCCCACTACTCGAGAAACAGGGTGGTTTTGATGGGAATTGAAGAAATTGAACAACGATTGATCTGATCTGCTGCTTATGGAATTGTGTCTTTACAGTAGAGAAGGTTCTACTTATCTAGGGTTTTTGCTTAGCTCTATGCGGGCTCATTTTTTATCTATGTCGTTGCTTGTGTCTTAGAAAACTTGGGGTGGTACTTAGTTCTTGAAATCAAAAAGAAACATTAAATGCTAAATCCTAAACCCTAAACCCCAAACCCTAAATGCTTAACTAAAATTTAAACCCTAAGCCCTAAACTTTAAACCCTAAACACTAAAAAGCTATAAACCTAAACCTAAACTAAATAAAACCAAAAAATAAAATAAATAGAAAAACCTAAACTAAAAAAAATTAATAAAATAAAATAAAAACATAAACTAAAACCTAAACCTAAACCTAAACCTAAACCTAAAAGGAAATTATAAAAAAAAATTAAAAATAAACTAAAATAAAATAAATAAAAACCTAAACTAAACTTAAAAATGAAAATCTAAATAAAATAAAACTAAACCTAAAATAAAATAAAATAAGCCTAAAATAAAATAAAATAAAAACATAAACTTAAAAATAAAACAAAAAAATAAATAAAAAATAAAACCTAAACCCTAAATTAAAAAAAAAACTAAACCAAAACTAAAAATAAAATAAACCTAATCCTAAACTAAAATAAATTAATCCTTAACCTAGACCTAAAATAAACTAAACCTAAACCTAAACCTAAACTAAATAAAATAAAATAAAATAAACTTAAAATAAAACTAAACATAAACTAAAAAATAAAACCTAAAAATAAACCTAAAATAAAAACCTAAAATCTAAACCTACAAAATAAAAGAAAAACCTAAACCTAAACCTAAAAATATAAAATAAAATCTAAACATAAAAAAACTCAACTAAAAAATAAACCTAAACATAAAAAAATAAACTAAAATAAAAACCAAAAATAAATAAATAAATAAACAAAATGAAATATAAAAAAATAAACTTAAATAAAAATAAAAAATAAAATAAACTAAATAAACCTAAACTATATGATTTAATTTAAGAAAAAAACCTAAAACCTAAACCCTAAACCCTAAACCTAAACCTAAACCTAAACCTAAACCCTAACCCATAAATCCTAAACCATAAAACCCTAAACCCTAAACCTACACCCAAATAAACCTAAACTAAACTAAACCCTAAATCCTAACCCTAAACCCTAAACCTAAACCTTCAACCTAAATCCTAAATCTAAACCCTAAAACCTAAACCTAAACTAAACAAGCTAAACCTAAAATCCTAAACCTAAACCTAAACCCTAAAACCTATAACCTAAACCTAGACCCCAAACCCTAAACCTAAACTAACCCTAAACCATAAACACTAAACTAACCTTAAAGCCTAAGAATGGGCAAAAAGCCTTGATGGAACAACACCTTCAACAGTGGATGTTGAAGAATAAAAGGAAGTGGCGCTATCAGTGGTGGTGGGGATCTGAGGTGTTGGTGGATATGGAAGTGGTGGTGAGTGGTGGTTATGGAGGCGTGAGGAGTGATAAAGGTTACAACCGTGGTGGCGGAGGGAGATCGAGATATGATGGTGAATCTCACTGAGAGTCGGGGTGGTTTTGATGGGAACTGAGAAATCAAGAATCGATCGATATCATGGGACTGTGTCTTTACAAGAGATGGTTCTACTTATCGGGTTATTGATTTGCTCTATGGGTGCTCATTTTTTATCTATGTCATCACTCCTAGAAACCTTGGAGTGTTACTTGGTTGATGAAATTGAAAAGAAGAAATGTTGAATTTGAATTTGTTCTTATTAAAAAAACTTTAAACCCTATACCATAAACTAAAACTTAAACCCTAAACCTAAACCCTAAACCCAAAACCCTAAACCCAAAACCCAAAACTCTAAAATCCAAAACCCTAAACCCTAAACTAACACTAAACCCTAAACCTTAAACCTTAAACCCTAAAAGCTAAACCTAAAACTAAATAAAACTTAAAATTAAATAAACCTAAACTAAAATAAAATAAACCTAAATATAAACAAAAACCTAGACATAAACCTAAACCTAAATCTAAAAAGAAAATAAAATTAAAATAAAATAAAATAAATAAAACCAAACTAAATTAGAAAAGTAAAACCTACATAAAATTAAAACTAAACCTAAAATAAAAAAACATAAAACCTAAAATAAAATAAAATAAAACTAAATAAAATCTAAACCTAAAAAAAACTACAAATTAAACCTAAAAATAATAAATAAAACCTAAACCAAAACTAAAAAAAAAACCTAAACTTATAAAAATAAAATAAACAAAATAAATTGAACCTAAACTTAAACTAAAATAAACTAAACTAAAATATATAAAACCTAAACCTAAACCTAAATTAAACAAATCCCAAACCTAAACCAAAACTTAATAAAGTAAAATAAACTAAAAATAAATCTAAACATAAACCAAAAAAGTAAAACCTAAAAATAAACTTAAAATAAAAACCTAAAACCTAAACCTAAAAAAATAAAATAAAAACCTAAACCTAAACATAAAAAATATACCCTCAACTAAAAAATAAACTAAAATAAATAAACCTAAATAATAAACTAAAATAAATAAAAATAAAAAATAAACCTAAATAAAAAGAAAATATAAATAAACTCAAATAAATAAAAAATAAACTAAATAAACTTAAACTTACCGATTTACTTAATTAAAAAAAAACCTAAACCCTAAAACCTAAACCCAAAAACCTAAACCCTAAACCCTAAAACCTAAATCCTAAACTTACAACTCTAAACTTTAAAACCTTAAAACCCTAAACCCTAAACCCTAAACCCTAAAAAATCCTAAACTTTAAACCTTAAACCCTAAACCCTAAAACCCTTAACCCTAAATGATAAACTCTAAACCCTAAAATCTACAACCCTAAACACTAAACCCCAAACCCTAAATCCTAAACTAACCCTAAACCCTAAACTAACCCTAAATCTTAAACCCTAAACTAACCCTAAACCCTAAGAATGGAAAAACCTCGATGACATGAATGTCACCGTCAACTAGGCTCAGTCTAAATCAAGTGGTGGATGCGGGGTGAGGTGAGTTATCGAATGGTGGTGGGGATCAGGCCGGGTGGATATGGAGGTGGTGGTCAGAGGAGTGCTAGTTATGGTGGAGGGAGGAGTGACAGAGGTTACAGCCATGGTAGTGGCAAAGGAAGAGATCAGGGATATGATGGCGGATCCCACTACTCAAGAGGTGGGGGTGGTCTAATGGGAGCTGGAGAAACTGAAGAATGGCGATCTGATCTACTACTTATGGAACTGTGTCTTTACAGTAGAGATTGATCTACTTATCAATGATTTTTAATTTGCTCTATGGGTGCTCATTTTTATCTATGTCATCGCTTATGTCTTAGAAAACTTAGGGTGATTCTTAGTTGATGAAATCAAAAAGAAGAAATGTTGAATCTAAATTTGTTCTCTATTAAAAAAAACCTTAAATCCTAAACCTTAAATTAAAACTTAAACCCTAAATCTAAAACCTAAACCCTAAACCATAAACCCTAAACCCTAAACCATAAAATTCCTAAACCCTAAATACTAAACCATAAACCCTAAAGCCTAAACCCTAAACCCTAAAACCCTAAACCCTAAACCCTAAACCCTAAAACCATAAACCCTAAAACCATAAACCTAACTCTAAACCTAAACCTAAAACCTACAACCCTAAACCTAAACCTAAACTAACTCCTAAACCCTAAACCATAAACCCTAAACTATAAACTAACCGTCAACCTAAACCTTGAATAAAGATGTCATTATTACTAGATATAAAGAATGACCTAATCCTAACATAGTTATGGTAGCTAAAGAAAATGTCTTCAAGATACTTTCCCTTAACTATTAGAGATTTGAATATCCTAAACCCTAATCCTAAATCACATTATAATACCATATGTTATAGTATAATGTAGCATCATATGTTTGAGCATGTAGTGATGTGTTTTTTGATGTTATAAAATATTTGGAAATGTTTAAGTATATTATGGTACTGTGCCCTATAGTCTATATTAATATAAATCATAAAATTATTGATTTTAAAAAGAAGATGATGAAATTTATTAAATTTGAAGTTGGAATTAGGTTGTAGTACCAAAGGTGTGTACCACACTTGTAGTCTTAAATGTAAGATTTTATGTTCAAAATAAATATTATATGTTGTTGCATAGTATAACATCATATATCATAATATATTGTTCTACGCATTTTAAATTCTTTTAGTATTTTACAATCATATAGTCAAGCCTACACTAGAATTATTTATAAAAATGTTGGTTTAGACTTTAAAATGGTGGAATTTAGCCAAATTCATAATAGGTAGAGCATGGCATCCTAATATACTGTCCCACTTAAAAATATGCAAGTGATACAACTAAAATATATAGTTTACTTTATTTTTTACACAAATTTTATGATTTTTTTTATCTTAATCAGTCCTTTTGATTTGATATGCAATATAATATAATATAATATGTTATAGTGTATTATAATATAGGATGCCATAACGTAGTGTAACATCATACATTATAGCATTCTATTGTGTATTATTATTTATTGTTTTGCTTATTTTACTTTTTTTATAGTATGATGTAGAAGAGTTTGTACTAGTATAATTCATAAAAATACTGATTTATAGACTGAGATGATGGGATTTGGCCAAATTTATGGTAAGCTTTATGGAACATCATTGGAGGTGTGCTATGGTGTGTCATTTAATCGAAAGAATGGAATTTTGCATCCAAAATAATTGTTCATTTTTCAACCAAATTTTATAAATTGTTTTCTTAAAGTTATTCATTTTAAGGTGTAATGTAATATAATGTATTATGTGAAAGCATATTAAAATATAATGTACATAACAATATAACTTCACATATATATGAATTTCGTGGTCTATTACTAAATGTTATTGTACACTTTAGTATGTTTTACTTTAGTTATAATACATTGGGTCAAAACTCACAAAATGTTAATTTGAAGGTTGAGATGGAAGAATTTGGCCAAATTCATGGCACACACTAAGAAGCAACACCAAAAATTATGCTATTTGGTACAATTTCTAATAGAAAAATAACAATTTTACATCCAAAATGAACATATTTCATATTATGAGAAATTTTGTTTTCTTTCCTTTAAATGATTTTAATGAGCCTTATGTTAGACAATATATTATAATATAGCAAATTATAAAATAACATCATTACTATAATATAACATAGTGTGCTAATTCACACTATAATATGTTTAGCTTGATATTGAATAGTTAGTTTGAGCTTGCAACATCACAAATCATAAAATGTTGATTACAATGTTATGATGATGTAATTTGAATGAATACACTATTAGGATTTTGGTTGAAGTATTAAAGGTGTGAATAAGAGAATAAATAAGATTTCATGAGAATTCAATGTCATGGACATAATTAAATAAAATAAAAAATAAAACTAAACTAAAATAAAATAAATAAAACCTAAACTAAATAAAAAATAAAAATACATAAATAAAAAAAACTAAACCTAAAATAAAAATAAAATAAACCTATAACAAAATAAAATTAAAACTTAAACCTAAAAAAATAAACCTAAAAATAAAACCTAAAAATAAATTAAAAATAAAACCTAAACCCTAAACTTAAAAAAAACAAAACCTAACTAAAATTATAAACCTAAACCAAAACTAAGATAAATTAAACTAAAATAAATAAAACCTAAACCTAAACCTAAAATAAAGTGAACCTAAACCTAAATCAAAACTAAATAAAATAAAAAAAAGTAAAAATAAACCTAAACCTAAACTGAAAAATAATACCTAAATATAAACCTAAAATAAAAACCTAAAACCTCAACCTAAAAAAAAAATAAAATAAAACTAAACTTAAACCTAAAAATAAAATATAAAACCTAAACATAAAAAATAAAATAAAAATAGAACTAAACTAAAAAATAAACTTAAACAAAAAACCTAAACCTAAAAATAAACTAAAATAAATAAACCTAAAATAAATAAACTAAACTAAAAAATAATAATAAACCTAAATAATAAATTAGAAAAAAAATTAACTAAAATAAATAGACTAAATGAACCTAAACCTACTAGTATACTTAATTTTTAAAAAAATGAAAAAAATTAAAAAATAAAAAAATAAAAAACCTTAAACCCTAAACTTATAACCATAAACCCTAAACCCGAAACCCTAAATCATAAAACCCTAAACCCAAAACCCTAAACCCTAATCCCTAAAATCTACAACCACAAACCCTAAACCCTAAACCCTAAACCCCAAACCCCAAACCCAAAACTCTAAACCCTTAACCCTAAACCCTAAACCCTAAAAACCTTAAAACCCAAACCTAAACTAAATAATGCCTAAAAGTAAAGTAAATAAAAAATGCTAAACCTAAATAAAATAAATAAAAAAAATAAAATCAAAACCTAAATTAAAAACTAAACCTAAACCTAATGTTAACAAACCAAAACCAAAATATAATAAAATAAAAATAATGAATAAACTAAAATATAATAAATAAATACCTAAATTGAACTAAAATAAAATAAATTTAAATAAAATAAAACTAAACCTAAAATAAAAATAAAATAAACTTAAAATAAAATAAAATAAAACTAAATAAAGACCTAAACCTAAAAAATAAACCTAAAAATAAATTAAAAATAAAACCTAATCCCTAAACTAAGAAAAACCTAAACTTAAAATAAAAAATTAAAATAAACCTTAACCTAAACTAAAATAAAATAAACTAAAATAAATAAAACCTAAAGCTGAACCCTAAACTAAAAAAAATAAAATAAACTAAAAATAATGCTAATCATAAACTTAAAAATAAAACCTAAAAATAAACCTAAATTAAAACCAAATACCAAAAAAAAATAAAATGAAAATGTAAACTTAAACCAAAAGATAAAAAATAAAACCAAAACCTCTAAAATAAAATAAAATAAAATAAAACTAAATTAAAAAAAATAAACATAAAGCTAAACCTAAACATAAAAAATAACTAAAATAAAATAAATAAATAAATGGACCAAAATTAAATAAAATAAACTAAATAAACCTAAACCTACCGGGTTGTTTAATTCTTAAATCCTCAACCCTAAACCTAAAATCATAAACCCTAAACCCTAAAGGCCAAAACCATAACCCTAAACTAAACCCTAAACCCTAAAACTTAACCCTCAAATAACTTAAACCCTAAACTAAACATAAACCTAAAACTAAACCAAAAGCCTAATCCCTAAACCTAAAATCCTAAACCCTAACCCCTAAACAAACCATAAACCTAAAGCTAACCTTAAACCTTAAACCCTAAACCCTAAAAATGCTAAAGCCTAAAGCCTAAACCATAAACCCTAAACCCTAAACCCTAAACCCTAAACCCTAACCCTAAACCCTAAACCCTAAACCTTAAAACCCTAAACCCTCAAACTCTAAACCTAATCTAAATCCTAAAACCTAAAACCTAAACTTAAACTAAATAAAACCTTAAAATAAAATAAATAAAAAACTAAACCTAAATAAATAAAATAAAATAAAATACAAACCTAAACTGAAACCTAAACCTAAACCTAAAAATAAAATAAAATAAAAAATAAAAATAAACTAAAATAAAATATAGAAAAACCTAAACTAAACTAAAAAAATAAAATAAACCTAAGAATAAAAAACCTTAATAAAATAAAAACTAAATGTAAAATAAAAATAAAATAAAATAAAAACTAATTAAAAACCTAAACCTAAAAAATAAACCTAATAATAAAACTTAAAAAATAAATACAAAATAAAACCTAAACCCTAAACCTAAAAAAAACATAAACCTAAAATAAAAATAAAGTAAACAAAATAAAATAAACTTAAAATAAAACTTAAATAAACTAAAGTAAAAAACCTAAACCTAAACCTAAAATAAACTAAAACTTAACCTAAACCTAAAGTAAAATAAACTAAAAATAAACCTAAACCTAAACTAAAAAAATAAAACATAAAAATAAACCTAAAATAAAAACATAAAACCAAAACCTTAAAAAAAAAGAACCTCAATCTTAACCTAAAAATAAAAAAATAAAAGCTAAACCTAAAAAAATTAAAAATAAAACTCAACTAAAAAATAAACCTAAACCTAACAAAATAAATTAAAATAAATAAACCAAAAATAAATAAACTAAATTAAATAAAATTAAAAAATAGACCTAAATAAAAATAACAAATAAAATAAAATAAAATAAATAAAAAATAATCTAAATAAACCTAAACCCACCTGTTTACTTAATTAAAAAAAAACCCTAAACCGTAAATCATAAATCCTAAACACTAAACCCTAAAAGTAACACTAAACCCTAAACCCTAAACCTACAACCCTAAACCCTAAACCCTAAAAAACCCTACACCCTAAACCCTAAACTCTAAACCCTAAACCCTAACCCTAAACCCTAAACCCTAAACCCCAAGCCCAAAACCTAAACCTAAAGTAACTAAATAAATTAAAAAGTAAACCTAAACCATAAAACCTACTAAGCCTAAACCTAAACCTAAACCCCAAGAATGGGCAGAACCTTGACATTAGAAACATTACCATCATCCAAGCTCTATTTAGATCTCAAGTGGAAAGGTGGAGGAGGAAGATCACGTGGTGGTGGGATCTGAGGGTGAATATGGAGGTGGTGGTCGGAGTAGTGGTGGTTATAGAGGTGGGAAGAGCGATTGATGTTACAGCTGGTGGTGGAGGGAGAGATTGAGATGCGATGGTGGATCTCGCTACTCAAGATGTCGGGGTGGTTATGATGGGAACTGAAGAAACTTAAGAACGACCGATCTGATTTGCTACTTTAGAACTGTGTCTTTATAGTAGAGATGGTTTGAGTTATCTAGGGTTTTTATTTATCGTTTCATTTTTTATTTATCTCATTTCTTGTGTCTTAAAAAACTTGGTGTGTTACTTGGTTGATGAAATAAAAAGAATAAATGTTGAATCTAAATTTCTTCTTTGTTAAAAAAAAAACCAAAAACCCATTAACCCTAAACTAAAACCTGAATCCTATACCTAAAACTAAAATCCTAAACCCTAAACCCTAAACCCTAAACCCTAAACCCTAAACCCAAAACCCAAAACCTAAACTTAAAGTAACTAAATAAAATAAAAAATAAACTTAAACCCTAAAACCTAATAAACCTAAACCCTAAGAATGGGCAGAACCTTGACGACAGGAACATCACCTGTAACCATGCACAGTCTAGATCTAATGGTGGAGGCGAAGGTGGAGGTGGAGGTGGAGGCTGAGGTTATCGCATTGGTGGTTGGAGATCTGAAGGTGGTGGTGAAAATGGAGATGGTTGTCGAGTAGTAGTTATGGAGGCGGAGGAGGATGGAGGTTAGCCATGGTGGTGGCAGAGGGAGAGATTGTGATGGTGGATCCCGCTAGTCTAAAGGCCGAGGTTATTTTGATGGGAATTAGAGAAACTGAAGTATGACCGATCCGATCACTTAAACTGTCTACAAGAGAGCGATTCTATTATCTAGGATTTTGATTTGTTCTATGCTTATTTTTTTTATTTATGTTGTGTATTCAAAATATGGTGTGTTACTTAGTTGATGAAATCAAAAGAAGAAATATTGAATGTGAATTTGTTCTAAATTAAAAAACCAAAATCCTAAACCCTAAACTAAAATGTGAACCTAAACCTAAAACATAAACCCTAAACCCTAAACCCTAAAAACCCTAAACCTTAAACACCAAACCCTAAAACCCTATACCCTAAACCCTAAACCTAAACCTAAATCCTAAACCCTAAACCCTGAACCATAAACCCTATACCCTAAACCCCAAACACTAAGCACTAAACTCTAAACCCTCAACTAACCATAAATCCTAAACATAAAAAGAAAAAAACCTAAACCTAAACTAAATAAAATCTAAAAAGTAAAATAAATAAAACACTTAAACCAAAATAAAATAAAAAATAAAATAAAACAAAAACCTAACCTAAACTTAAAAGAAAATAATATAAAAATAAAACAAAATTAAAATAAAATAAATAAAACCTAAACTAGATTAAAAAAATAAAAAAATTAAATAAAATAAAACTAAACCTAAATAAAATAAAATAAAATAAAATCTAAACCTAAAAATAAACCTTAAAATAAATAAAATAAAAAACCTAAACCCTAACCTAAAAAACCAAAACCAAATAAAATTAAAATAAACCTAAACCTAAACTAAAATAAAGTAAATTAAAATAAATATAACTAAAACCTAAACCTAAAATAAATAAACCTAAACCTAAACCTAAACCCTAAGAAAACCAAAATAATTTGAAACCTAAACTAAAAATAAAACCTAAAATAAAACCTAAAATTTAAACCTAAAATAAAAAATAAAACATAAACTTAAAAATAAAATAAAAATAAAACTAAACTAAAAGATAAATATAAACCTAAACCTAAACTAAAAAATAAACTAAAACAAATAAACTAAAATAAATTAAATAAACTTAAAATAAATAAACTAATCTAAATAAAAAAAACATAAATAAAAATAAAAAATAAAATAAACTAAAATAAATAATTAAGAAAATTAAATAAACTAAAAAGACCTAAACTTACCAATTTACTTAATTTAAAAAAAAAGCAAAAATAAATATATAAACAAATAAAAAAAACCCTAACCCAAAACCCTAAACCTTGACCCCTAAACCTACAACCTAAACCTAAACCCTAAACCTTATACCCTAAACCCTAAACCCTAAACCCTAAACCCTAAAACCCTAATCCTTAAACCCTAAACCATAAACCCAAAACCCTAAACCCTAAACCCTAAAACCTACAACCTACAACCTGTACCTTAAACCCTAAACCCCAAACCCTAAACCCTAAACTCTAAACCCTAAAACCTAAAACTAAAAAACTAAAACCTATACCTAAACTAAATAAACCTAAAAATAAAATAAATAAAAAAACCTAAACCTAAATTAATAATAAATAAAATAAAATAAAACCTAACAAACCTAAACTTAAATAAACCTAAATGTAAACATTAAAATAAAAAATAATAATAAGTTAAAATAAAATAAATAAAAACCTAAACTAAACCAAAAAATAAAATAAACTTAAAAATTAAAAACCTAATTAAAATAAAAACTAATGGTAAAATAAAAAATAAACCTATAATAAAATATAGTAAAAACTTAATAAAAACCTAAACCAAAAAAATAAACCTAAAAATAAATATAAAAATAAAACTTAAACCTTCAACTAAAAAAAAACATAACCTAAAATAAATAAATTAAAATAAACCTAAACCCTATCCCTAAACCCTAAACCCTAAACCCTAAACCCTAAACATCAAACCCTAAAACCCTAAACCCTCAACCCTAAACTCTAAACCTTAAAACTTATAACCATAAACCTTAAACCGTAAACCCCAAAACCCAAACCCTATACCCTAAACCCTAAAAACCTAAAAACCTAAACCTAAATAAAATAAAACCAAAAAATAAAATTATAAAAAATCTAATATTAATAAAATTAAAAAATAAAATAAAATTAAAACCTAAACTAAAACCTAAACATAAACCTAAGCCTTAACATAATCAAAAAAATGAAATAAAATAAAAAAATGAAAATTAACTAAAATAAAATAAATAAAATCCTAAACTAAACTAAAAAAATAAAATAAACCTAAAAATAAAAGCCCTAAATAAAATAAAAACTAAACATAAAATGATAATAAAATAAAATAAAAACTAAATGAAAACCTAAACTAAAAAAATAAAATATAAAATCAAACATAAAAATAAAAATAAAAAATAAAACCTAAACCCTAATGTAAAAAAAATTAAACCTAAAATAAACAAAATAAAATAAACCTAAACCTAAACTAAAATAAACTAAACCTAAACCCTAAATGAAATAAAATTAAAATAAATCTAAACCTATTCTAAAAAATAATACCTAAAATAAAAACTTAAAACCTAAACCTAAAAAAATAAAGTAAAAACCTAAACCTAAACAAAAAAAATAAAAAAATAAAACCTAAACCTAAAAAATAAAATAAAAATAAAACTAAACTAAAAAATAAGCATAAACCTAAATCTAGGTGGTGGTGGGGAAGTGGTGGTTATCTAGGTGGGAGGAGAGATGAAGGTCCATGGCATGGAGGGAGAGATCAGGGATATGATGGAAGATCCCACTACTCGAGAGGCAAGGGGTGGTTCTAATGGGAATTAGAGAAACTGAAGAACGACCGATCCGATCTACTACTTATGAAACTGTCTTTATAGTATAGACGATTCTACATATCTAAGGTTTTTGATTTTCTCTATGGGTGCTCATTTTTTATTTATGTCATCGCTTGTGTCTTGGAAAACTTGGGGTGCTACTTGGTTGATGAAATCAAAAAGAAGAAATGTTGAATTTGAATTTATCCTCTGTTAAAAATACCCTTAAACCCTAAACTAAAACTTAAACCCTAAACCTAAAACCTAAACCCTAAACCCTAAACCCTAAGCACTAAACTAACCCTAAACCTTAAACCCTAAACCCCAAACACTAAAAAGCTAAAACCTAAACCTAAACTAAATAAAACCTAAAAATAAAATAAATAAAATAAACCAAACCAAAAATAAGATAAAAAATATGATAAAATAAAAACATAAACTAAAACCTAAACCTATACCTATACCTAAAAAGAAAATAAAATAAAAACTAAAAACTAAACTAAAATAAAATAAATAAAAACCTAAACTAAACCAAAAAAATAAAAAACCTATATAAAATAAAATCTAAACCTAAAATAAAGATAAAATAAAATAAATAAAAACTAAATAAAAGCCTAAACTTAAAAAAATAAACCTAAAAATAAAACTTGAAAAAATAAAAAATAAAACCTAAACCCTAAACCAAATAAAACCTAAACATAAAATAAAAATAAAATAAACTTAAACCTAAACTAAAATAAACTAAATTAAAATAAATAAAACCTAAACTTAAACCTGAAATAAATTAAACCTAAACTAAATAAAATAAAATAAACTTAAAATAAACCTAAACTTAAACAAAAAAAATAAAACCTAAAAATTAACCTAAAATAAAAACCTAAAACCTAAACCTAGAAAAATATAATAAAAACCTAAACCTAAACCTAATAATAAAAAAATAAAACCTAAACCTAAAAAAATAAAATAAAATAAAATTCAAATAAAACCTAAAATAAAATAAATAAATCAAAATAAATAAACTAAACTAAATAAAAATAAAAAAATTAACTTAAATAAAAAAAAAATAAAATAAACTTAAATAAATAATAATAAATAAATATAAACCTATCATTTGCTTAATTTAAATAAAATCCTAAACCCTAAATTCTAAACCTAAACCCTAAAACTAACCCACCCCAAACCATAAACCTACAACCCTAATCCTAACTCTAAACCCTAAACCCTAAACCATAAACCCTAAATCTTAAACCCTAAACCCTTAACCCTAAACCCTAAACCCTAAAATCCTAAACCCTAAACCCTAAAACATACAACTCAAAACCTTAAACCCCAAACTAACCCTAAACTGACCCATAACCCTAAACCCTAAATAAACTCTAAATCATAAGAATGGGTAGAACCTTGACGGTAGGAACATCACCGCCAACCAGTTCATTCTAGATCAAGAGTGGAGGCAAAGATGGAGGTTATCGCAATTGGTGGGGATGTGGAGGTGCTGGTGGATATGGAGGTGGTGGTCAGAGTAGTGGTAAATTTGGAGGTGGGAGGAGTGATGAAGGTTACAATCATGGTGGTCACAGAGGGAGAGATCGGGGATATGATGGCAGATCCCGCTACTCGAGAGGCGGGGGTGGTTCTTACCAGAAAGAAACTGAAGAATGATCGATCTGATTTGCTGCTTATGGAACTGTGTCATTACATTATAGACGGTTCTACTTACCTAGGGTTTTCATTTGCTCTATGCCTCATTTTTATTTATGTCATCATATGCCTTAGGAAACTTGGGGTGCTACCTTAAACTCTAAACCCTAAACCCTAAACTAAAACTTAAATGCTCAACCTAAAACCTGAAACTTAAACCCTAACCCTAAATCCTAAATCCTAAAACCTGAAAGCCCTAAACCCTAACATTAAACCCTAAACCATAAACCATAAACCCTAAACCCTAAGCCCTAAATATTAAACCCTAAAAAAATAATAATAAAAATAGATAACTAAAAAATTAAAAACTTTAAAAAAATAGAAAAAAATTGAAAAGAAAACTAAAAAATTTAAAAAACCTAACAAAATTAGAAAATAAAAACTAAAAAAAACCTAAAAAAACTAAAATATAAAAACAAAAAATAAATAAAAATTAAAAAACTTAAAAAAATAAAAATAAAATAAAATAATAAAAATAATAATAAATAATAATAAATAAATAAAAAATTTTTAATTAATTAAAAAAAAATTTTAAAAAAAAACTAAAACCTCCTTCTTCCTCCCTCACATTTCTTCCCTTTTGAGCATTTTCTTCTGAGTTTGGATGTTGTGTACCTCTTGAAGATGGTGGTCGTATGTTGATCCGCTTCTCTTTTAGATGGAGCGCTAGGGCATCTAATTTCTTGGGTATTCCAATCTAATGTTCCTCCTATTGTATCGTTAAATCCTTTAAGGATGCTCTATCTGTAAGAGCCTTTCCTCTTGATTTGTTAATCGATTTTGACTTTGCTTCATGGCACCCTACGATCATGTGTTTGGATCTTGAAGCTTGCA
This sequence comes from Cymbidium sinense, assembly GCA_021442155.1. Lineage (NCBI taxonomy): Eukaryota > Viridiplantae > Streptophyta > Magnoliopsida > Asparagales > Orchidaceae > Cymbidium > Cymbidium sinense. Next base: position 151,913,638 of record CM038214.1, read on the forward strand.
AAGCCTTTGGAATTTACTTTGGTTGGTAAATTTTGTGCCATCCAATTTGGACAAAATTATTTTTCTCACAACCTTAAACTCTGGTCCTTTCTCTATTGGTTTGATCGATCCTAGACATATTTTGATTCAACTTATGAATGATTTGGATTACTCAAGGGTTTTCACTCATCGATCTTATTTTGTATTCAATTTCCAAATGCGACTTTTGAAGTAGTCTCCCCTTTTTGACAAAAAAGAGGAATCACCGATTGTTCAAGTGTGGTTGGCTTTTTTGAATATGAGGATTCAATATGTTACTCATCATGTTTTATTTACTATCGGGGCTCTTTTCAGTCGGCCACTTCAAATTGATCAGGCCACCACTGTGAGATCCCGTCCTTCTGATGCTCATGTACTGGTTGAACTTGATAGTTCTAAAAAACATCCTAAGGAAGTCTGGATTGGTTCAGAAAAGTTTGGTTATTTTCAAAAGGTTGAATTTGAAAACTTTCTAGTTTTTTGTTCACACTATAAAATTTGTGGGCATGATAACTCCAAGTGTTTTGTTCTTCACCCACATCTAAAAAAGAAAATTTCAAATGATCCTAACTCTACTCTTCCTAATGATAAAGTCAACAAACCTATTGATGTGCCCAAAGCCAACTCAAATGGTAATATTATTTCAGCCACTTTGAAATCTAGTAATGTTCTCAATAATGCTACTCCCACCACTCAATCTGATCAGGTCAAAGATATTACTAATGTTGAATCTGATGGTTTGTTTATAAATCCTTCGCTACATAATAACTTTCCTTTTCAAGATAATTCAATCTTAAAAGAGGCTAAAAAAAAGTTTCCCTCACAAATGAATCAATTTAGGTTTCCTTGCCTCTTGTAATTCATGAGCATGAGAATTTTAATGATAATTTGAATGAAAATTTGAATAAACCTAAAAATTTGGAACAAAACTCAGAATCTAACATTGGTATTTGTGCTCTTAATGGTACTACTTTCTCTCCTTCTCCTAATCCCAAGATTGACATTCATTGTAATCCCACTTTGCAGCTTAATCCTGAAATTGAAGAAGGGGAAGTTGTGATTAGAAATGTTCTGGCAGATTCTGATCCTATTATTAATACCTCTAATCGGTCCATTTTTATGGTGATACTTTGAATAAAAATCAAACGCTTCAAACTATTTTCAAAAAGAAATCTTTCAATTCAAAAATGTTTCCAACTCCTAACTACTAGATTTGGTTCATCCTCTCATAAATAATGGTCTTTTGGCATTGGAGAGGTTGTTTACTTTCTAAACCCTTTATTTTCTTGTTTCCTTTATTTTTATTTAATATTTTCCTTATATTTAACTCACTTATTTGGAATTTTTAGGGATTGGAACCCTCATTGTCCATAATCATGTTAGAAATCTCTGCCGTTTTAAAAATAAATATTTACTTGTTGTTATTGAACCTCTCAAACATGCTTCTAAGATCAATCATGCTGCTAGAATGCCATTTTAATAATTTCTTCTCTAATACCAGTAATAAAATTTGGTGCTTTTTGGAATAATTCCTTAAATGTTTCCATCTTAGATGATCTTCGAAATTGTTAATGTTCAGATCTCTTTTGGTGATTTTTCAATTTTGGGCTCTTTATTTATGCTTCCTTTAATGTAGTGGTAGAATATTCTTTGGGACTATTTTTCTTTAACGTTAAGAAACCTTGGTTGGGGATGATTTCAACACTATCCTTTCTTTCAAAAGATGGGGTGGTTGCTCTCCCAATATTCATTCTATAGAAGAAGTTTTTAATATGATTCTCGATTGCAACCTTATTGACATTGGTTTTACTAGATCAAATTTCACTTAGAATAACTCTAAACATTGGCAACACCTTGATAGAATACTTTTTAACTCTCATTGGATTAATCAATGGCCTCTTACCTCTGTTGAACATTTGCGTAGAACTTTGTGGATCATGCTCCTCTTTGATTTAGTTAAAATAAGTCTAAAAGATTATCTTCCTCTTCATCTTTTGTATTTCAAAATGTGGATTCAACACCTCAATTTTTTAAAAGTTGTTGCCACTAATTGGGTTTCCCTTTCACACCCTGATAACTTGGTTAGGGGCATGATTAGATTATGGTTTAAGCTCAAAAGGCTTAAACAAAACCTAGTTTGGTGGAGCAAGCATTGTTTTAAAAATCTCTTTGTAATATCAAAAATATGTAGCTTTTGGTTTATAATCTTGAAAATGTTATTTTTACTGATTCTTCTAAGCTGAAGGATTTGAATGAAGCCAAAGAGAATCTAGTTAACTATCAAAATATGGAAGAAACTTACCGGCAAAGAAAAAGTCGTTAGTAACATATATTTATGGGGATAGAAATATCGGTATTTTCATGCTTTATTCAATAAGAAGAGATCTTAAACTCTATCCAAAAAAATTAAAAGTGATAATTGAGATTGGATCGACACTAATGAGATTAAAGAATTTATTATTAACCATTTTAGAAATATGCTTAAGAGCCACACTTTAGATGCTATTTCTAACTCACATTTGATCCCCTCTACTATTACTAGTGATGACAATCATTTGCTTACTAGGTTACCTATGGAGGATAAGATTGGTAAAGTTCTTAATAATATGAACATTGTCTTTATTGCTGGTCCGAGGGCTATACCACTCAATTTTTCCAGCATTGTTGGCCAATTATTAAGCATGACTTAATTGATGTTGTTGTTGATTTCTTTACTGGTAACCTCTTCCTAGATTTTTTTCTAGCACTTCCATTGTCCTTATACCTAAAATTGATAATTCTGATTCTTGGAGTGATTTACATATTAGTCTTTGCACTTTTCTTCATAAATTGATTGCTAAAATGCTTGCTAATAGACTTAGTCCTCTCAAAAATTATCTCCCTCAACCAAATTGGCTTAGTAGAGGTAGATCTATATTTGATAACATTCTTCTTGTTCAAGAACTGATTCATGATTTGGATGTTCCTACTAAAGGTGGTAACATCCATTTTAAATTAGATATTTCTAAAGCCTTTGACAATATCTCCTAGGATTTCCTTTTAAACATCCTTCATTTGTTTGGCTTTTCTAATAATTTGATTTACCTAATTAAAAATTGTATTAGCAATGCTCAGTTTTCTGTTATTCTTAATGGTGACGCCTTAGGTTTCTTCCCTTCTTCCCATGGGTTGAGACAAGGTGATCCTTCGTCCCCTTCCCTATTTATTATTGTTGTGGAATACCTTTCTAGGAGCTTAAATGATCTTTTCAATAACAATCCTAGCATGTACTTAAGAACTCTTGGTATACCATCACCCATCTTAGTTTTAATGATTTTATTATTTTTTGTAATGCTTCCTCCATCACATCAAAAGCCTTAATAATTTCTTAAATATTTTTGGTAAAGAAAGTGGTCTTTCTATTAATGAAGGCAAGAGTTTCTCCATTACTTCCTCTAGAATCTCTAGGAACAAAATCAATAAAATCTTGAGAATCACTAACTTTAAACACCAACAACTCCCTATTAAATATTTAGGTGCTCTTCTATTCAAAGGTCAAAAAATATCCCATCTTCTTGATGACCTAATTCAAAAAATTGCTAATAAAATTTTGATTTGGGAATTTCACTTGCTCTCCTTTGTGCTTACTTGCTTAAGAGTACCCTAAATTTGATGTCTTTATATCTAATTCAAACCATCATCCCTACAAATTCTATCTTAAATAGAATAGACCTTCTCTTTAATAAATTCTTCTAGGGTTCTAACAATTCTACTAAAAGGATGCATTGGATTTCTTGGCATAAATGTTGTGGCACCCTAAAAGGTGGGGTATGTCTATTTGTGAAACTATCACTGCATTCTCTCATTAACTCTGGTGGATTTCTAAGAGCAAAAATAGTCTCTGGGCTAACTTAATGACTGTTAAATACTACCAGGGTAAGCATCCTCTTATTTGTCCTTATAAAGTGGGTGACTCCTCGATTTGGAAAAAACTTTGCTCCATCAAATGGAAAGTTGAATCCCTAATTTCTTATGGTATAAATTCAGGACCATCATTCTTTTGGCAAGACAACTGGATTGGTAGTGGTTCTATTGATGGTTTATTATCCACTCATTCAACTGCTCCTATTAATGTGAACTCCTTTTGGATTATTAATAATTGGAATGATAGTAAACTCATTGATTATATTCCTATTTCTCTTTTGGATAAATTCACTAACATTTCTATCATTTCTAACAAGCATTCTTTTAAGTTGTCTCATAATGGTGATTTTATTCTTAAAGAGGCCGGAATCATATTAGAGATGCTCATGGTTTCTCTAATGTCTTTTAAACTTTAGAATAACATTATCCCTATCTCTTACTCTGTCCTTACTTGGAGAATTCTAAAAACTTCATTCTGATTCTTTGATGTGGGTAAAGGCTTTGGTTTCCTTCCAAATTTATATTTGTTTTCACATTAAAAATGTGAATCATGTTTTCATCAATGGTGCTATTGCCTCCAAATTATGGGTTTGGTATGATGATCTCTTCAATACTAACGATTTCCATGGCTCTTCATCTTTACATCAACTTCTTGATATTTATTTTCAAAAAGTTGTGAAAGGTCACATTAATGTGTTAATTGCCATCACTCTTATATGGTTCATATGGATGGACAGAAATGATGCTAAACATCAAGGTATCTCTATGAACCATAAAAAGATTATTGTTAGAACTAAATAAAAAATCAGTGCTATATTTAATGCTAGCTTAATTACTAACACCCATTTTTTAGGTTGCAAATTTATGGCCAACAAGCTGGGCCTTAGCCTGCCTGAGATCCCCCACTCTAAAGAAGATAGGATTATTTATTCGATAAAACCACTCAATAATACTGTCAAAATTAACACTGATGGCTCTCTAATGCTTTTGGTTGTTGGCATTTAGAAACTTTAAAGGTAATGTCATGTATGCTTTTGCTTATCCCCTTAAAGCTTGTTTTATTATCTTTACTGAATTAATGGTTGTTAATAAATCTATTTATATTTGATTGCAAAAAGGTTGGTTTAATATTTGGATTGAAGTGGATGCTCTATTACTCACATAATGGTGAAAACACAAATTTATACCTTCTTAACCATACTAGAGCTCTCCTCTCACATCTACTTTAAAATCACTCACATTTGGTGAAGGAAATGCTGTGTTGATTATCTTGCTAATCTAGGATTTAGATTAAATGAGCTCACTGTTTGATCATTGTTGACCTCATTTTTAGAATAAGCTCCCCCTCCATCTTATACATATCTTAGATTTTAAGAGTTCCTTAGTCTTAAGACACATCTAGTGATTAGGTGGACACTCCCCTAGCCCTATAATACTTAGAAGGTTTAGCCATAGGAGTAGGTCATGCCTTAGAGGTGTCAGGAAAATTTTCCTACCCTTAGCTTAAACCATTCCTCACTTTCCTTTTTTCAAGTCAAACTCCAAAACAATTCTATATGATTTTCTCCAAATTCAAATCAACTCCATATGATTGAAATCCATGATTGAAATTTATGATTGAAACCCATGATCAAAATCCATCAAAAATTCCTAAGTTCAAATTTTGCCAAAGTCCTTAACCTTCCCTTAAGGACTTAACCAAAGCTATGATCTAAACATATTCAAATCTTTGAGATTTTCTTATAATCCATTTATATTCTCATTTATATTCACATATATAAATGAAATATAAATTCAAACCCATCAAATTAAATTCAAAATTCAAAATTAATTCATGAAAATTTTCTTAAGTCCCTTTAGTTTTTAATTAAAGGACTTAGCCAAAATATAACCTAAACCTCGATCAAACTTTTTTAAAACCTTGGGATTTTCTCAAAACTTATTTATATTCTCATATATAAATTAAATATAAATATAAATAATAAAATCAATCCTTCAAATTAAATTATAAATTTAAAATCCTTGAAATTTTCCTTAATTCCTTTAAATTCCCTTTAATGCATTTAACCTAAATCTTGATCAAACCTATTCAAACTCATGAGATTTTCTCAAAACTTATTTGTATTCTCATTTATATTCTCATATGTAAATGAAATATAAATATAAATAAATCCAATCCACTCCAAAAATTAAATTTCAATTTAAAAATTTCTTTAAATCCTTTAAATTTCCTTTAATAGATTTAACCTAAATCATGATTAAACCACTTCAAATCCTTGAAATTTTCTCATGATCCAATTATATTCTCATTTATATTCACATATATAAATGAAATATAAATTCAAACAATCAAAACCAATTCCAAAAATCAAGCTCAAATCCACTCCAAATCCAATCTAAGCTTTTCAAGTCAAAATCTTGAACTTAGTTAAAACAATTTCAAATCAAGCCAAATCCTTGATTTTCTCTCATGGTTCAATCAATCCTACAATCATGAGCTCATATATAAATCCAAACTTCAATCATTCAATCAAAACCCAAAACTCCTTCATATTCTTCCTTTGAATATGAAATTTTAAATGGATCAAAATCCATTTGACTTCAAACCACTTGTAAATGAATTTATATTTTAATCATAAGTCCATATACAAGATCAATTAACTTCAAATCAAGCTTTGACCAAGCCATTTGACCCACTTAGGCTCACTTGACCCAAAGTGACCTAAAGTATCCTTATGAGCCAACTTTTGATCCAAACTAAATTGGATTGAACCAAACTCATATATCCCTCTCATCATGATCAACAATCATCATGGGATGATCAATCAACCAAATTGGGACAAACCAAGTCAAACCTAAGGGTTGACCAAGTCAACACTTAACCAAAAATGAAACCTTACATAGCCAAATTCCACAATAGGTCAAATTGATTGAAACCATTGATCTAAGTTCACTCATGACCTATGTTTGAACTTGACCAAGCCAACATTTAACTCCTAGCCCAATTGGCCCACTTGACCAAAGTTGACCCATTTTGACCTAAAGGGCCAATATATGTCAAAACTTGATCCAAGCCAAATTGATTGGAACCAATGGGTCGAGTCCATCCCAAATCACTGGAACTTGACCAAAGCCTCAATTGGCCAACTAGACCCAACCCCAATTGACCTTAGACCCAACATGACCTAAAGGGGTCATGTTAAGCCAAAATTGAACTTAAACCAAATTGAAACATAGATACCAATCCACTCTATATGACTAACCTAACCTAAACCTACCCTTGACCCACCTCAAATAGGTCAAATGGGACAAATAGGTCAACATGACCCATTTGACCTAAATGAAGTCATATGAGCCAAAACCAAATCTATACTAAATTGAATCAAACCAAAGCCCTGAAAACATTTCAAATGGTCATATGAACTTGACCCAAGTTGACCCATTTTGACCTAAATGGGTTAACATGAGACAAACCATATTAAATGGATTCTAAATCCAATGAAACTTGGCCAAACGTAGTTTCTCTAGATACCCAACATGTCCAAACTGGAAAAATAACAAAATGATCGGTCCACCCCAAGGCCACAACAAATTTTGGCCTAGCCCATGGGTAATTTGGTCATACCCTCTTCACAATCACTTGAGGCTTTCGTAAAAGCTCAAGGGGACTTAATGATGAGTGGTGCACCCAACCCAATGGATTTGGGTCAACCCATTTTACCACTAGACCAAACTCGACCACATAGCCTAAAATTGTAATTTTAAATTCCCTCTTAAGCTCAATTCGGGCAAATGAGAAGTTGGCAATCCATTCATTGGATCAAAGTGACCATGTACACACTCAAAATAGCCTAAAAAACCTCTCCAATTTGAGCAATTGGATAAAAATGGCAAAGGAGGTGTCGGTCTTCCTATTGCCATAGGGGGAGATATACTCCCCCTAATTCAATGAAATTTTCACTTGCCCTCTGTCGATTGAAGCCTAGTGACCTAGAGAAATCATCAGAGAGCACTCCTAAGCTTCTTAGAGAGGATTTGAATTTCTTATTTCTCAATTTTGCATGCAAAATAGAGAGCTCAATCCATTAGTGAATTTCTTACACACTTGATTTCTTCCCAATTGCTTTTGCACACTTCATCTAGGAGCTAAGTGAAGCTTGCTTCTATTGGAGTTCCCATAGTAAGGAAGGATCAAATTCAATCAAAGTTGAAGCCCAAGCAAGGAGGGGTTGGTCCATCCATTGATCCACTCAATCCCAAGGTCTAGGAATTTCAATAGGGCTTCGTCTCCACCAGGCGAAGCTATCTCATCAATCTTGAGCATCGGTGAGGTATGGAATTTTTCGATCACTAAACTCAATGTGGTGTGGAGCTTTGTGAAAGAAATTTTTACCTCATCAAATTTTGACCGTTGGATTTGCTCTATTTCTCTAGATGGTGTGGGTTAAATTTCGTGTGATTCCAAGCTAGATCGAGCTTGGATCTTCCCCTTGATCATGGACGGTCTCTATTGATCAAGGGGAAGAACTTGGCTCATCTCAACTGTTCATCCGAGCATTTTAGATTGATGACTGAGATTATTTAGCACATTTAGAAATCTAATTATCCTTTATAAACCATGGGGGAATCCTCACCCATCTTTGATCGATGGCCAAGAATATAGCGTCACTGACTTTGTGAGGTGATAACTTAAGTTGTCCCCTCACAGTGCACGATGTGCGTGTAAAGCACGCTGACCATCTCCATCCGCATCGTGAGCTAAGGATTAACTAGGGATTAGTTAAGTGTATTAATTAATTCTTAATTAATCTAATGATATTTAGAAATGCATAACTCTTCATAGAAAATTCAAAAATATATGAAATAAAAACCTATGGATAGATAATTAAACTTAAAACATTTTAAAATTAATTTTAAGGAATTTTGAATTATGTTTTTATCTAAATTTGGGTTTTATTAGAAAGTATATTTTGTTAATTACTCTTTATTAGGCCTGATTAATCTCAAATTTCTTGGGTAAGTTTTGGGATGACCTCTACCTCCCCTAATTTTGGGATTTATTGAAGGTTTATTTAGAGTAATTG